>JAXRVH010000057.1:129873-178171 GCA_034640345.1 Drechslera avenae
GACCAGTCCCACGGAAGCCGAGCGCAGATGATCCAAGATACGCCGAAGAGTTGGAACGCAGGGGGCTGACCAGGCTGGACATTCCGATCAAATGCATAGCGGTGTGGGATACAGTCGGCAGTCTCGGTATACCGCGAATCGGCATACTACAGCGCGCAGGCCTACAGATGAAGCAGTCGAGAGCGACATCCTTCTACGACACCAAGCTTTCGAACTGCATTGAAAATGCGTTCCAAGCGCTTGCCCTAGACGAGAACCGATCTTCATTTTCGCCGGCTGTGTGGGAGAAGCCCGAGGGCAACCGCACCACACTCCGCCAGGTCTGGTTCCCAGGTGCGCATGCCAACGTTGGTGGGGGTTATGACGACATGCAGATTGCAAATATCAGTCTGGCGTGGATGATGAGCCAACTGGAGCCGTTTCTGGACATGCGCGGCGAGTATCTCTTCGAGCAGGACGATCTGAACGAAAAATACTACAAGAAGGAGGAGGGCGCAATCCGACCGTGGAGCTTTGGCAAGATCTACAGCGAGCTGAAGGGCGCATTTGCTCTGGGCGGAAGTACTGTAAGTGGTGGTTCCTGCCCACTCCATCTGACCATCGCGGAGGTCTTGTGCTAATAGACGACAGCAACGCAAACCTGGCCAATACACGTCAGTCGACCCCTTTACGGGCCGCGCAACAGATCGGCCTCTGCGCCAGACAAATGAGTACATCCATCCCTCAGTGCGCACGCGTTTCCGTCTCGAAGGTCCCGGTATTCAAGACCGAGGTCTCTACGAAGCTCGCGCCCTGACGGACAGTTACAAGCTCGTGGTCGATTATGGCACCAACAACCAGCGTGCTGGTGACGCGGAAGTGTACTGGAAGATCAAGTGGAGAGACACTCATGCGGTCAAGGTCCTCCCCGAAGCACCGTTGTGGAGATTGGAGAGAGAGCTCGCACGCCGTGACCCAGCAACATATGATTACGTCAAACGGCCACCTGCGACGAGTTCGACAAAGACCAAGCGACGCACCGGTCGGCCCATGTCTGCTGATATGTCAACTAGCAAGGTTGCCAGTCCTACGTCTCGGAAAGCGCGCAGGGACACGTTTTCGCCTCGGTCCACGTTCCCCATCGACGATAGAGCACCGCCACCCAAAAGAAGCAATACGAAGGTAGAGAGGGCAAGGAGTCGCAGCAGAGCACGAAGTGTGGAGTTTGCAAGCGACCGGGAGACGGATATCAGAGAGAGTATGCCACACAGACGGGAGAAAGACAAAGCGTGGTGGGAGGGGCGACGGTAATGGTGTGCACGAAAAAAAAATTAGTCGCGAGCGCGTTTTTTTATTACTTTTTTTAAACTTCGATAGATCAGCTGGACATGCGCGGATACCCTTTGGTTGTAATAGTCGATGCCTGAGTATGAACATGGGCATCCGTTATGAATTTATTCTTGTATACCTTTTAGGCATAAACATCACTTGTTGTGTTAGGCATGATCTGCATTGGGTGACTTTTCTAGAACTTGCGCTGAGCCAGTCTAGATCTGCTTGTACGCGGTAGATCTCATCTTAATGGGACCCTGGCGGACGAGGCTGCACGAGCTGAAGGGACCCCAGCCCACCCGTTCAATAAGCAGTTTCAGAGTCTCAGTAAGCAGGGAGAACAGAAACAGACGACATGTGATGAGAATGTGCAGGATGGATTTGGTTGTGCTAGGGGCTGGAGTGGTGTGATGGCGGGGCTGAGGGGAAAAGCGTTGATTTCAGTGGCTATACGACGGTGGGTGACGCGATCGCCATCCGTCGGGACGTGGTTCTCGTGTCCGTCGGGCTCAGGGCGGCACAAGTGCGGCACGAAGGGGAGGGGGAGGCGGGATGAGGATCGAGGTCAACAGCATTGCACCGCTCGCACCTCGTGCGGATGCAATGACGGCGGCATGGCCGCGGGCATACATACGTAAGTCGTCTGGGCGTGGCAAACAGCAAAGGCGCAGTTTACGCATGAGGACGGTGTCGGACAATAATATTGTTGCGGAGCTAGACTGTTATATTTAGTGATGCATTGCTCTAGCGCCAGCCCGGCCCCTGGTCTATTCCGCTGCTGCCACGACGCTGAGACCACCCAGCCTGCTCTCCTTTCACCAACCTCGACCTCGAACCTATTTCCAATCGCTCCAACCGCCTTACCTTCGTTCTTGTGCTCCTCAATATCGCATACTAACTACTAATTCCTTCGCCAGTCGCTCGTTTATCCGACGAAGGAGTTGCTCAACTAACAGGCTTGCGTCATCTTCACCTTGCTTCTTGTGTCGCGTCCTTGCCGCCTTGTTGACACCAGCGAAAGAAGTTGCACCACCCCATCTTCCACGAGGACCTTCCGCCCACTCGCTTCCCTCTTGTCGGCACCGAACCTGGTAGAGCTTGCTACTTCCGCGATTGACGTGGTGCCATAATTGCATCAAACATGAGGCCGTCTCAGATTCTCGCTGCCGTGGTGGCGTTTTCGTCCGCCACGCATGCCATCTCGGATGCATTTGAAAATATCCATGGCCTGACCGATGTCAAGGAGGTTCTCTTTGGACGCCAGAACAACAACGACAACAATAACAACAACAACAATGATAGTATGTACACCATTTAGCTTTGCTTGAGACGGGATACTAATGCCATCCAGACCAAAACAAGGCCACTTCAGACGCACCAGCCAGTACAGAGCCAGCAAAGACATCCAACCAGCCAACGGCGACAAATACTGGCGGCGGAAACAACAACAACAACAACAATGATAACAAGGACAACAACAGCAACAAGGATGCGTCATCAACGGCAAAGGAAACCGGCTCAAACAAGCCCTCGGGCACCAAGACACAATCTGGCAAGTCAAAGTCCACCAGCTTCGACCCTCGACTACCCGCCGGTGGTCTCACCATGGTCACACCGAACGCCATTGCCGGAACGCAATACTACAAGGTCGGTGACTGGGTGACCTTTGCTTGGAACTACACCTCCCTCTCCGTAACGCCAACTGCCATCGACGTGCTCGCCTCGTGCACTGCCAACCAAGCTACCTACACCATCTCCGTCAACATGTCCGCATCGCAGACCGAGGTACTCTGGAACACCGGCGAGACACCCGACGGCCAAGCACCTTTCCTGACCGAGAACTACAAGCTCTTGATCTACGACTCTGATCTGAGTGCAACTGCTGCCCCACGTGCCGGTTACCTAGGCGCCTTCACTGGCTTCACCTTTGGCATGTACCTTAAGCAGCCATACACTGCTCTCGCAGGTAAGTCACTATCGAGTCCTTTTTTGTTTTGTGGTCCACGTGCTAACAGATGTCTAGACGGCTACACTTGCCCCAACTGCAACGGCGCGCTCTCTCACTTTGAAAAGATGACACTCTCCACCATGTTCTTCACCACTGGAACAACAATCGGCTCGCTACTCTACTTTACCTACCAATTCGGCCTATGGTAAACCCACATGAGCTCTCGCCACATTGAGACGTAGACGTATACGGCAAGGATCTCCCCTGACGTTTCATTGCTTACGATACGATAAACGGCTTTCTTCTCACGCTTCACATCTGTCCATATATAAACTTTCTTTCCATGCCTTTATTTCCTAATTCCACATCGCCAGTCAAGTCAGTCATAAAAATGGAGTCGGTCGCGGCGGCGCTCCAGGTTGTTTGTGCTTGATTCAAGCATATGGAGCAAAAACTATACATTCATTTTTGGGAGGGGGGGCAGCGAGGGATCAAAGTCCACGGCATCTGGTGTTTAGGAGTTTGACTGAACAACTCGTTTCGAATAGAGAGTGAAAGAGAGCGAATGGGGGGGTATACTGATCCTTTGTCGCGTTGCATAGTCACGGGTCGCAGAAGGGTCTTGTCCTGTGCAGTAATTGTGCTGGTTTACGTCAGCAAAGATGACAGATGAACAGTAGTTTGTTTAATCTAGATTCCTGGATCCGCAGAGGGGTGGTCGTTGGGTGGACAGACAGACAGATGAACAGAACAAGTTCATTGGTGGCGCTATGCCATGGGAATCATCTCGGCTGTTGGCGTACCATTAGAGAAGAGAAATATTGACAAAACATTTTGACTAAGATGTTCATGTATCTGCTGCCCAGTCCCCAGTAGTAGTTTTTTTTTTGCCTCGTGTTCGCCAATTGTTAATGCTTCTTTGCGCAAGTAGATTTGATCTAAATGCCCACGAGACCTTTCTCCAACACCACCAACGACAATTACTCTACACCCAATTGATTGGACTTCACGACTTCATGATGCGAACCGCGCGCGTGCGAACTAAAAGCTGTTGATTGAGCAATCAAACGTTGGCAATATTGATAAGATTAAAGAAAAAGGGTCCAAGGCTTGCTTCTTTGCATGGACAAGAACTAACGCAAGGGAAGCGAGCGAACGGGATCAAACGTACCGATAAATCAATGGTAGCGCCTAGCAAGGAGGCGAGGAAAAAGTAAAGCAAGACAAAGAAGGAGAGGAAAAAAGAAGAAAAAAGTATTTGCTACATGAAATCTAGATCTGGGTATTGTTGCTCTGCGCGAAAGAGGAAAACCCTTCCCATCAGACTGGGTATTGCTCTAACGATGAAAGAAAAAAGAAAAAAGCAAGAAACATGTTCGCTCCCACGATGACGTCTGTATACGCCTATGAAATATAGATACTTCGCTTGATAAACGAAAAAAAAAGAAGCAAGTAAGCCAGAGAAAGAAAAGGTCAGAAAAGCAGCAAGAAGAACAACAGACGTCGGACAACCAACCAGTTCCGCCCCAAACGGGCAAACTCATCCGAGAAAAAAAAACACTACCCACTCGTTTTGTCGGCTATGGTGACCTAACGTCCAGAAGCACCAGTAGGCCCCTGAGTCGTGGGCGATGACTTCCATTCATCTTTGAGAACCCACCTCCCCCTCTGCGCGCTACCACTCTTCTCCAGCGTAGCTATCAGCTTGAGCATCTCCTTGAACTCTTCGTTCCTGCCCGGCTGCGCGCGACAGTAGTGGTCAAAGTGATCGACAAGCATGCGACTGGGTACGGCACCACCGTGTGTAAGCATGAAATCGCGAATCATTTCGAGCATGCGCCGGCCGCGAAACGTTTGTGGGGTCGTTGCCGCAGGCGTGGAGCCGCGGGATGCAGATGCAGATGCAGATGCTGTGGGATTTGGACGGCCTTGGCGGGCAGCGAGGTTGTTGAGAATGGATGTTGAGGAAGGAGCGCCCGGTCTGCTGCCTCCTCGGCCACCGCGAGAACCACGTGTGGAGGCGGATCCGCGTGGCACGTCAGGACGGCCGGCTTGGCCGAATTGCCCTGTCCATGTCGGCGTCCCGGCTGGTACGTTGCGTGCTTCTTCCATGCTCTTCTTCAGCTGCTCGGCTGCAAGGGCGGCTTGCCGTTTCGCCTCGCGTTGGATGTAGGCTGGGTCGGCCTGGACTTTGCGTTTGCGGCCGCCGGCTGTTGAGTTCATGATTGCGTCATGTTCAAGGACAGAGTGAACACCTGTTTTTGCGAAAATGGTGGACATGAGCCGAGAGTCTGTGGCAGGTTTGTCGGCAGGCGTGGTACCAACTTCGTTGGCGGTAGCGCCTTCTTCCGTCTCCGAGACGGGAGCCTGAAAGGCTTCGGATCTCGATATACCTTTTACGGCAGCGAGGTCTTCGGCCGCTGTGGCATCTGCCGTTACCGTCTTTCCATCTTCTTCAAACTTGACTTCGGATCCGCGGAACAAGTTGCCCGTCTCTGTCTCACCCTCTACATTCTCCACCCCCAGCGTGAACAAGTCGTGGAGATCGCTCATCTGGAACGTCTGTCGCTGTTTCGGGTCTTTCAAGACCTTGTTTGTCAAGAACTGTTTGAAGATTTGACGATGGTAGATCTTCTCCTCAATCGTGCCAGCGGACATGAGCCGGTAGATTTCAACCTCTCGCTTTTGTCCCAAACGCCACGAACGCTCCCGCGCCTGTATATCCGTCGAGGGATTCCAGTCGGGGTCATAGATGATGACGCGATTGGCACCCGTTAGGTTTACACCAAGGCCGCCGACCTTGGTAGTAAGCAGGAAGACGTGTAGGTCTGGGCTGTTGTTAAATTCATCGACAAGGTTCTGTCGATCCTTGATGGGTGTTTCGCCATCCATGCGACGCCAGTTGATATCGGGTAGTTGACCGACAAATTTCTGCAGAATATCAAGCATGATACGATGCTGCGCGAAGAGCAGTGTCTTGTGCCCGCCCTTCTTCCACAGCGAAAGCAACTCCTTGACCACTTGCATCTTCCCAGTCCGGTTAGGGTTACCATAGTCATAGCCAGGCTTCTTGGAGAGTGTCTTGTGCTCTGTGAGATCCGGATGATTGCAAATCTTGCGCAGAAAGTCGACGCCATAAAGCATCTGGCGCTTGCCATTCGCGATTGACTTCATGTCTTCAGATGCCAGAAAGCCCTCGTATGCCTGTCGCTGCTGGCGTGTCAATTTGCAAAAGAGCACCTGCTCCTTCTTCTGAGGCAGATCGGTCGCTACGTCAACCTTGAATCGCTGCAGTAGGTATGGGCTAACTGCATCTTTCAGGGTTTCAGCGCATTGCACGGCGGTCTCAAACTCCAAATTGGAAGCGTTTGCATAGCCACCACGCTTGATGGGAAATTCGAATTGATTTCGGAAGTTGACAAGGGTGCCGAGACGCATAGGGAAGACGAAGTCGAAGAGGGACCACAGCTCCGTCAAGTTGTTTTGCATCGGTGTCCCAGACAGAATGATGCGATTTGGTGTTCGCAGTTCCTTGCAGTGAATCGTGATGGCAGTGTTAGGGTTTCTGATTTTGTGTCCTTCGTCTAAGATGGCGCATTCCCACTCAGTAGGAATCAGAAACTCGGCATATGTTTGGAGTCCAGAGTAAGTTGTGACAAGTACATGACCGTCGCGCTTGACTTTTTCGAGCACCTTCTTCGCAGCCTTGCCGGCACCAGTTAGGGTCTTATCGTAATCGCCATACTTGCGAAGTTCCAGCTCCTGCTCTAGACGATCTTCTCGCCGAGTATCCAGCATACCACTGCCAGACGTATGCAGAATAGAAACCCGGAGGGCAGGCCACCAGCGATGGAACTCGTTCACCCATTGCTTCATGACCGTCGCCGGGCAGACAACAATGACGGGCTTTGTGAGTTTCTTGGAGTAATGAAGGCCCGCAACGAAGCCGATGGCCTGTATGGTTTTACCCAAACCCATCTCATCGCCGATGATACCACCGACATTCTGGGAGTACAGTTCCCAAAGCCATTGCACGCCAGTCTTCTGGTAATCAAACAAGGCTGGGTAGATATCTCCGGGAATGCGGAACCCACCATCGAACTCCGTGTCAGCTTCGGTGGGATGAGGTTGATAACACTCTTCCTCTCCCTCCTCGTCTACAGCTATCTCACCCCTATTCGCCTTGGCCCTTTTTCTTGCAGCTGCACGACTCTTCGACCAGGTCTCTATGCGTTTCCGGTACACTCGCTCGTTGCCGTCGTCAACACCGGCCAGATCCTCAACTGCCACCTCCTCTGCAGGTTTAGCTTTGGGCTTCTTTGTCTTTTTTCCTTTAGCTTTACGTTTGCGACCAGTAGTTTCTTCTGCATATGAGTCGTCTTCGTCGATATCCTCAGATACTGCATCAGACTCATCCAGTGTCGCAAGCTGACGATCTGTCATGCCGGGCTCGAAAGCATCATCAGAATCGGGATCGGTGAAGCCAGGCCCCATGCTTGGCTCACGTGAGTCTAGGTCATCGCTAGCAGGAGTAGCCCTCCACCGCTTCCTCGGTCGTGCTTTAGATGGTGGGCTAGGTTCTTCTTCTTCGCTGGATTCAACGTTCTCAAATCCAGGCTTCATCAGGTTGCGATGTGACACTGGTCCCTTCTCCGCGTCCACAACCATATCTTCAACCTCGGCATCTAGCATGACCTCACCCAAAGTTCCCGAGCCTGGCTGGCTTTGCGCCACCTTGGAGAAGGGCGTGATCTTGCCGGTTCGGATGAGCCACTCACGCTGGGTTTCGTTTGGCAGCGGACCATTTGCGCCATCTTCTGGTGCATCGGCGACGCCAGGCGCTTTGTGGCGATCGTTGATGCGCTGTTGTATACCATCCATCTCTGCATCCAGGTCTTCAATCTTTTGTCGATATGCCGCAATCTCGCCACGCAACTTTGCCTTTTGGGTGTCTAGAGCTGGGAGTGCCAGTCGATTTTTGAGCTTCTGTATCGCTGCTTCGGCCCGCTTCGCTTCACCTTCGAGCTTCTCTATGCGCTTCTTGTCCCGCACATCAGCTTGCTCTGTGAGCATCTGGTCCGCCTGCCGTCCAATATCCCGCTCCAAGTCATCTTGCGCCCGGGTGCCTGTAGTGAGCAACTTGAGGCGTGTCTGCTCATCCATATCCGAAGGCAAATCTTCTACCGATATTTGTGTCCCATCATCCATCACGGTATCATTAGGTCCGTCGTTGTGTGGATTGTCTGAGTTGGTGACGGTAATTGAGGGTGGAGTGGCCAACGCCACATGTTCGGAGGGCGACGACATTTCAGATGCACACGAATACACGAAGAAAAGAGGCGAAGGTGAATTGATCTTGATGTGAGCGCAGGAGCCCGGGGCGACGGCGGATTGAGCGCCTCGCAAATTTGTAGGGAAGTCGCTCTCGAGGCAACAGCGAGCGGGGCGAGGAACACGAACGGGGTGTGCGGCCAAGGCGTCAAAAGGCAAAATACGCTGTCGCGGAGTCAGGGTGAAGTTGTATGGGTTGGCCTATACAGCATGCGCGTAGAACACAACGTCCTGAGCGGATAAGTCGTGGCCATGGTTGTCACTGTTGCTCAAAGCACATTCGGGATGATATCACTGAGTCTCGGAAACGCGCTAAAGCCAACTGCCGCGGCTCGGTTCCGCATCGCGCATCATCGCCTCCAGCACACACGGCTTCGAACAAACTCGAGCAAGACTAGCATTAGGAGCTTGGGGTAAGATACAAAGGGTGGCACAGTACAGCAGTACTTGTAAAGAGTACATCGCCCGCGGCTAATCACGGTAGCTTTTGCGTGTTCGGCCTCCTTGACCAATGCCATATCGCCGTATGTCATTGACACCTATAGCATGCAGCAGGCTAAAGATGCAGCAAGCGAACGCCATTTCATTCACATCCGAGCTAATTTGGGCTACACGAAGAACACAGTCCTTAGCGCCCAATGTTTCACCCTTCTCCATTACACGACATAGCGTACATTGCCTCTACCAGCCGTCAATCCCTTTGAAACAATACCCGACTGTTCGGCCCTATTGTATAACGCATAGAGCTGACGTTGACATCTGGACGTACTTTGTATGGTGAGCGGCAGGGCATAAAGGACCGCGATACACCCAAACGGAGACACCCCGCAAACACTCACGGAAGGCTTGCAGCATGAGGTCCGGGATTGGTTGGCTATACCTACCGGAGACGGTACTTACTAGGCACAAGTTTCGTCTCACCGTTTGTTGTCAGTCTCTGCAACCCCACCCCTATCCGAAGCGACGCGCAGTTGTAGGCAGGGCACCCATCTGCCATGGTCGCATGTTTTTTCTTCTTCTATAGAACGGCTGAACTGAGGGCTTCAACTGCAAAAGTGGAAGTACTAAATCAAGTACACATGGCGCATCGCGTCAGGCAAAAGCGTTGGCCATTGACAGGGCATGAGCAATAAGAGCTGGGATCAGCTTTTGGCAGGCGACTAAGGAGGACCCGGTTGTATGATCGATTCAGTCGATGGCTTGTCTCACAAGCTATCCAAGCTTCAACTTGCAGATTCATCCACGACTCGGCCTTGGCGGCTACTGAGATACATGTCGCGTGGTGTAAAATGCGGGGAAGCGAGACAGTGTGACAGCCATGCAGCGACAGGCCACCTCCGTTTTTCGAGAAACAGCCAGCCTCTATCCTCTAATCATGTCGGTTGAATGACTGCCATGTTTCTAGACTAGGTTGAACGCGTACGGCGCGCTTTATGCCCATTCTGATCAGTCCTCTCCTGACTCGAACCCTTGTGGAGCTCCCGTCCGCTGCATGATGGCGTTAGAGAAACGCCGTCGTACGGACGATCGACGGTCGGGGATACTGCCTTTGCATGTCTGATAGCTAGCGCTTGCACCTGTGTTCCAGATTTTTTTTTTCACGTCACATTCGAGGTCCTCTCCTTGATGTTGACATTCGGTTTTTCGATGGGCAGAGGTTCGGCTTCATGAACTGAACATCTCGGCTTCCATACTACTCCCAGATGGCCCCTCCTCATGGACGACTCTCGGTTGTCTTGGCATTTGTGCTCACTTCCATATCCACGCTGGTCGTAGTCCTGAGGTAAGCACAGCCATTCGTAGCTTTGATCGCGAATCTCACTAATATTCCATAGATTCTATACCCGCCACTGGCTTGTTGGGAAACTCACTGCTTCTGACTGGGTCATTCTTCTAGCCCTTGTAAGTAGATGGCTTTTTTTTGCAATTAGCTTTGCTGACTTGAACCAGATTGCAACATGGTAACAGACACACTCCAGCCAAAGATGACATTCGTATTTACTAGTGCAGGCTGTCCGTAGTGATCAATTTCTATATGGTCCATTTCATGGAGTACAGTCCCACTGAAGTAAGCCACTACTGACCATTTCGTAAATTGATACTAAAATTAAAAAGCTCCAAAACCCGGAGACGCAAAAGAAGATGATTGTGGGCTCGCTGTTATCGATCTGGCTGTACCGAATAAGTCACATCCTTGACCTTTGTCTCATCAAGACATCCATCTTGCTATGTACGTTCTACGGGGTATATTCGCAGACTAGTTTTTTTTTGGCAGGAACCTTGCTGTTATCAGGACGCCCAACTAACAAAGGCCTGCCAGTCTACCACCACATTGCTGCATCGAACCGACGCTTTCACTATACTATCCGTACACTACTCGCCATCATTATCCTCGGCGGAATATCCATGTTCTTTGCTAGCATATTCATGTGTTACCCGGTTAGTGATGCATGGTCGTTCAAGGTCTTCATGGGCGGTCTCCAGGGTACGTATACTGCCCATTGCTACAACCCAGGGCCATTCTGGCTTTTCAACGCCGTATACAACCTCGTTACCGACATCATCATCTGGACCCTTCCAATTGTATTCTTCATGAACCTCCAAACAATACCGCTAAGACGACGTATTGGGCTCATTGCCATTTTCTCAATCGGGGTCGTTGCTATCATAGCGTCCGCACTACGGCTCCATACGATTGTTGTCTGGCTATCCAGTTTTCAGCAGCAAGGACTGAATACGGCAAATCTGTTGCTGTGGAGTCAGGTTGAACAGCATACTGGCCTCATTGCGGCATCGATACCTTTTCTGCGCCCACTTTTCCGTAGAGCTCTTACAAAGGGAAGGAGTAGAGAACAGGCCAGCAGCCCGAGACCGGCGGCGCTCTTGTGCAGACAAGCACCACCAGGGTGTAGCCCGGACATGCCTAGGACGCCCATTATCCCATCGCCTACTTTTTCGCTAGGCTTTAACAACCAAGAGTTTGTACAGCCAAGGACTACGCTTGCGCCTGTTGGACTTGTGAGAAGTTCGCTCGCTTGGGAATCCGCAATCTGGGACGGAAGCCAAGCGCGACACGTCCTGTCTGCCCAACCTGTAGGACTTTCACCTATTCGAAATAGCGATGCCGTGGGCAAAGCGCCTGTATATATAGTTGAGAAGGGAAGTCCTAATTGAGTATGCAATCTCAAGAATTTGGCCATGTATTGTAGGACGGCGTCGAGGGCCAGTCTTCGAGGCCCGAGTCTGGACGAACTACGGTCGGTCAGGCGGGTAGTGGTGAAGAGGTTTCTTGTCTCTTGCCCGTGAATTTACGCGCTGGTGTATACTCTACAAGTATTTGGCAGCTACTAGCTGATGTGAACGATATGGAGACTCACCACCACCGATCACGTGTCGAATGTATCCCTTTTTTGCTTCAACTGGATCCCAACAAGCAAGATACGCTGACGTTCAATCATGGACGTTGCCTGGGCCACGCCAAATTTCCCAGGGAAATAGATAAACAATAGCAACTACGGGGTATGGCCTGTCAGACACGTGCGCCGTACTTGCAATGTGCAGATTCGCTAGGCTAAGGCGCGGTGCCATGGCGTTAGCACTGCCGCAAAGCTGCAACACAACGGCGCGCGGTGGCGGCCATTCCAGGCGTCGCGAGTTTATCAGCACACGGTGGACCCATAGTAACACGATGCACAGCGGTGGGCGTAGGAGGCCGCTGGTGTGATCAGAGTGCCGGATGCAACGAAGCCGCTGCCGAAGGAATCTCGCCATGCGGCATCAAGGCGGTGAATGGAGGTGAGGGTGGGTAATTGGCTCGCGCCGCCAGCGCGCATTTCTCGGCAGGCACTAGTGCATTTTCGTGCCCACGCGTTAACCCTGAGCCTCTCGGGACAGCGTGAACCGTGGTGGCAAAAGTGGTACGAACGTCGATCAGGGTAGCCGCCAATCTTACAATTTAATCCGCCTCCTTTGCTGTTGCATCCGCTCCCTCTTCACTGCGCCTCTGCCAATCGCTCTTGCACCCCTCCGGATTTGCAGCCGTTCCTTTTTTCTGTCGCCTGCACAAGAAGACCGTTTTCTTTGACACTGCGTGGCAGCCAAAATGTACCTTCCCCGATGCCCTCCAAACACGCATGACCCAGACAGACACTCATACCGTACAGGAACAACGCAACCTCGATCCTGACGCCAATGGCGCAGGACACCTACTGGGGCTCCTTCGAAGAGATTTCCAAGTACAATGTCCAGCTCAACTACCTCGAGCGCATGTGGATGACGTGGTACGCATGGATGGGCAACGACGTGCTCGCAACGGGCATCATGTCGTTTGTCATCCACGAGACGCTCTACTTTGGACGCTCGCTCCCATGGATCATCATTGACTGCATACCCTTTTTCAACCGCTACAAGCTCCAACAGGTATGCTCGTCTCCAGGAAAGGCTGCCTGCAACAAACGCTAACTCGGCCCAGCACAAAATCCCCACTGCTTGGGAACAGACACAATGCGCCCTCCTCGTCCTCCTCTCCCACTTCACCGTCGAACTTCCCCAGATTTGGCTGTTCCACCCCATGTGCCAGTACTTTGGCCTCTCGACCACCGTCCCCTTCCCTAGCGTGTACAAGATGGCCTATCAGATCGCAATCTTCTTCGTCTTGGAAGACGCGTGGCACTACTGGACTCACCGCGCCATGCACGCAAGCTCCTTCCTCTACAAGAACATCCACAAGATCCACCACCAATACTCCGCCCCCTTTGGTCTCGCGGCTGAATACGCGTCGCCCATCGAAGTCATGATTCTGGGCTTTGGCACTGTCGGAGTTCCCATTGTCTTCTGCGCCATCACAAAGGACCTTCACATTCTGACCATGTACACCTGGATTGTCGTCCGTCTGTTCCAGGCCATCGACGCCCACAGCGGCTACGAGTTCCCCTGGAGCCTGCACCACTTCCTGCCCTTCTGGGCTGGAGCTGAGCACCACGACGTTCACCACGAAAAGTTCATCGGCAACTACGCCAGCAGCTTCAGGTGGTGGGACTTTGTTCTTGACACTGAGGCCGGCGCTGAGGCGTCCAAGAAGCGCAGGGAGCGCAAGCTTGCCAAGGCCAGAAAGGCACAGTAGATGAGCAACGGTGTTGACGCTGTATGGAACTTTGTCGGTTTTGGCCGCACATTCACTAGCTGCACGATTAACTACTCACAAGCTCCGATTGGAGTTGGTATGCAAAACGGCGTTTGGGTAAAGGAAACCCGCAGCTATGCATTTTGGCAGTGGCCATAGACGACAGTCTAGACCCTGGATAATGGAGGGGGGCAGGTGTATGTGTAAATAGGAGCTGGGTCTTATAGAATATTTACCTAATAATTATCACGGTCGTTTTGATGCAGTTCGTTTGTTCAGACTTTGCCGCTAGTGAGGGTGAGATTGTTTCTTATTGACGGTTGCCTAAATTGACTAGTAGCGCTCACCTGCTCAAGCGGAAGAATAGCGATGAGTGACAGAAACCCCTGGTGAAGGCGCGGGTGCTTGGCTTGGCATGGCGAGGACTGGCGCGGCGAGGGACGTCGCGCGTCGGCGTTGGAGCTTCATCAACTTTCTTTGACCAGCTCGCAGCGCGCAACCACCACGACACCAAATCCCCAATCCTCGGCGCACTCACACGACGCCATGAGTTCCGGACGGCCAGTGGTCCATCAGGACTACATTGCAAAAATCAGATACTCGAATGCGCTCCCTCCTCCGCCTTGTCCACCGAAGCTGCTAGACATTCCCAATACTGGTCTTTCGAGCGGGCAATACACGTCGGCCGGCTTTGCATCGCGGCTTGCGCGAGAGCAGTCGCTGAACATTGAGGCGGATGCTGAGCTGGGCATGCCCATCGACCTGGTGGGTATCCCCAAAGTGTTCGACGGAGACGAGTCTGGTAGGACCACGCCTGTAGCGCAACCGTATTCCACAAGCTCACGCGTCGTATAGCTATTCAGGCCATGCCTCACCCGCCGCCGCTCAGTGCAGCAGACAGGGCACTGATGCGACCGCCGAATGCGCTTGGCAAGGCCGTCGCCAGTGCCACAGGCGCCACTTTCTTGCGACGAACCGAGTACGTCACCTCAAGCACAACGGGTGGCTCCAAGTTCGAGTCCAGTAACTCGTCCAACACAATGCGTCTGCGGAGAAAGCGAAAGACGGTCGAGGCATCCTTGGACGACCCCACAAACATAGCGAGACACATCCTCAAGGGCTTCAATATTGCCTACCCAGCAGATGCGTACAATGGACAGGACAACGCAGAGAACCTTAGGGCGGCAGAATCAACGCCCGAGGAGCGGATAGCTTGGAACAAACCCAGGCACCCCAGGAACCCCAACTTGAAGCTGCTCGACTCGTACCCACTCCTCCCAGATTGGGATGCGACGCCAGACACTGGCGGTTACATGGTCTTCAAGTTCAACGCGCCACCCGTCAATAACCCACTCGATTCCTCATATGACCCGCGTCTCGATGTCGCCTTGCTCCGTCCAGCAGGTCAGACCATCCAAGACCAAGCAAAGTACCTCGAAGACCAGGAGGCACACAAGCTCGATCCGACCGTACCACCACCCATTGCACGCTGGCAATTCGAGTTCTTTCTACCTTCGGACAAGAACAAGGTGCGTGGCATCAAGCGCAACTTTACAACCTACGACCCCACAAACGAGGACGACATCGATTTCGACATTGCAGAAGACGACGATGGCCAGCCCCGCAAGTGCTTCAAGTACGATAACATTCGCACATACGAGACGTCGCAGCAAGTCGGTGACCCTAGCGATACTTACGGCGATGCTGTTGCACTCGCTCTACATGACCCAGAGAAGCACGAGAGTGAGCACCTACGCGACACAAAGTTGCAAAAGGCAGCTTACTTCTACCCCATTACCCAGAGGACTATCCTGAGGCCCAGGAGGCCGGGCCGCCTTGACATGGTTGAGGAACAGCCCAAGGTGGATATCATTGAAGCGGCTGGTAAAGACCCCGAGTCGATGGACCGAAGGGAGGAGTTTAGGAAGAGGGCTGAGGCGGTTGAGGTATGAAGATGCTAGCAAAAGGTGTATTAGACGGACCAGAAATTTATTGTGGAAAGAAAAATTGGCATTACTCCATCAGCGTCGGCGTTTGAGGGGACGAGCAAAGGGAAATCTACAACATATGCGTACGGCCAGAGGGAACTGCATGGGGCAATGTGGTCTATTCTTTTTTTTTTCTTCTTCTTCTTTCTATTCTCATCTTGATCTTTCTAGAAAGGATATCTATCAATGGAGAGGAGAAGGAAAAAAAATACAATGTGTTTAATTGTAACTGTTTTCTGTGCTGTTTTGAGGGTAGTTGTGGCTGGGGTACTCATGGGGGTTGGTTGACGTTTTGCAAAAGTTTTGGAGAGAAAAAAAAAGTAGTGAGATAGAGGTAGTACGTAGCAGTAGTAGCAGTGATTTCGACGCTTACAGCATACCAGGAAAGAAAGGAGTCCAGTTTGCCTCTTGTGAAACTTCCGTTATCCCGTGGCCATGTGCACTCATCTCTTGGCAGTATATACAAGGACGAGTTCTACATCGCCGCCCCGTTGTCATGATAATAACCTGAACAAAAAAAACAGGATAGATGTACACATACGTACTACCAACCTGATAACTGTACCACATCATAACATAAATACAGTCATGCAATAAAAAATAAAAAAATCACTTCCATCACGTACACATCTATATATATATAAGATCACTGGCCTGTATTTAACTGCTTAGCCTTCAACTCCTTGCCACCCAACTCGTGAGCAAGGGCATTCAAAGGCATCTCTACTTTGTAATGCGCATCGACTTCGTACGCCATTTCCGGTTGCTTTACTCCTTCTCCGCCAAGTTCAACTGGACCATTGGCTTTTTGCGGTGCCGGAAGAAGAAGAAGAAGAAGAAGAAGAAGGCAAAGCCGAAGTAAATGTAATGGTGAAAGTAGTCCTGCCTGTGCCCATAAAAGCCTATGACAGCTCATCTTTAACCTTGCCTAACTAGATACACACACACACACACAGAGAGAGAGAGAGAGAGAGGCTGAGCTCTCATAACAGAAACATACCTGGTCTAGATGGCAGACAACCTGGAGCTCCGACGAGTTGCGGCTATGACAGCTTCGAGATTGGGTTGAACAGCTCAAAGGGTGATGTTACTAGCGCAATTAGTGCAACCAACGCCGCTACTGCTGCCCAAAGCTGGGCGGGTTATTTTTATTGAATACAATCACTCTGACGAAGGAATCTCTAACATGAATACATGCTTTGTTCTATGTCTAAGCCTTGTAGCCTCATATCGCATGGCCACCATATATTCCTCTACTAAACACCAAAATGCACTTGGTTGTCCAAACAGCCTCCCAGTCTAAGTGTGTCGAATCGATCCGAATTTCTTACTATTCTTGGGTAATGTCCAACGCCGGCGACGGCAAACTCGTAGGGCTGATGTCCTTCAACTCCGAACCTTCTAGAGTCGGGCTGGAGATCTCCCCGTTCGCATCTGCAATTGGTAAAAGCTCTGCTCCCTTTGCTCGCTCTTCTGCTCTACCCCTCTCTTCACTCTCGGTCATGTTGTGTTCCTTGCCCTTGCTGTTGCTTCGCTCGAAAGCCTCGGGTACTTTTTCGCTGAGGTCGATGGCGACAAAAGACTTGGGAAGTTTTACGCTGGCCGATATTAGCAAGAATACGAGTAAAGTAGATTGTTGAGTAAGCCTACGTATGAAACTTGGCACGTAGAGTCTCCAGGACTTCTTTCCAGTCTTGATGGTGGGTGAGACTGCGACGTGGAGCGAAACCAATCATGTGCCGTGAGTCAAGTTGCCTATATATCAATGTTAGCCGCTGGACCAAATCAAGAGGGGAAACCAAGACTTACACATCAAGTGGAGCAAATGCGTGACAGCCTGGTGACAGCGTTATACGGATGCTGTAGTTGAAAGTATGAGGCTTGTCGTCGATACTAGCATTCTCTGATTCGTAAAGCTCAAAGTTGATCTGCGATAGGTAATCGAGCTCTGGGATTGCGTTACGTTCAATCTTCGTCTGGATCCCACCTTCTATTATGCAGTTGAGCAGCGTGTAAATGTGCGATTCTTTGGTGAAGTAGAAGAAACACTTGGGCATGTCAGACGCCTGTAGCTCTTCAAGATCTCCAACGATTTCTTTGAGTAGCGGAAGCGATGTAAGCAAGCCAATCTCTAGCTTCTCTTCGCTTTTAATACCATACTCTTGTGGACCAATGTAGTCGAAGAGAACCTTGCAGAGATGGTACATCTCACGCAGTTTGACAAGTCGCGCGTCAGTCTGTGCTTTGGAGGCTGCAGTTCCGAGACCGGAATAGAGCTTGAAGTACGACTCGTGAGCATAAGACGGTGGCGCTGGGGCCTTTATGGCTACCTCGGACCTGCGCCTAAAGCCCATACGATGAGAGAGGCTACCACGTTCGCTCTTTTCTGCTTGGTCCTTTGCATCTGCTTTCTGTTGGGCATCTGACGGGGTCGGGCCAAGTTGTATCGATTTGACAGACCGATTATCAGGTGTTGTCTGCTTTGAAGTTCCGTCTACGATAGATTCTTCGTCTGTGAATGTGGCATCCGGGGTAAAAACCCACTCTAAGAAGGCACGATTGTGCAGGGCATCAAACTTCATCGTGTCGTATAGCTCGGATATCTTGCTAGGGTCGACCTTGTCGGCATCACCGAATTCTTTAAATAGCTTTTCCCAACGCTCCTTGAATAGCTCGGGGCCCTCGTTGCAACACCAACGCGACTGAATGTGGTTGACGTTGGTGTATTGAGACTGTCCTGGCGTCTGTGCTCCCGAGGGCGGAGAAGCGAGTGCAGCCAGCGATGAGATGGCTTCCGATTCGATTTTCTTGAAGTTTTGGTTCATGACGCGCTGATGAAATTTCATCAGGTCTACCACTTGTCTAACGACAAGATATGGCTCTGGCACGTCCTTTGGCCATGCGAACTGTGGTGGAGCTTTATCGCCAGCGCGCAGCAACGTCTTGAGCTTCTTCTTGACCTTGTCCATGACATCCTTTGCCGCATTAGAGTCATCTAGTAGATCTTTACGAACCTGAATGTGTTCGGAGGGATATTGGTCCTTGTCAAGGAACGAAGCACCAAAGATTTGGGCACTCGTAGTTACTCGTCGTTCTGAGCTGCTGAAGATGTGCACGTCGTCAAGCACATCTCTGTTCATCAACAAGAGGTCGTTCCGGAAGTTTGCGCCCATGTCTTGGGTCTGGTGCCGCGCGGAGTGTGTTGGCTCGCCACCCCACTTGATGATGAGCTGTAACTTGTCTAGAACCATATTGTTATCTTGCGCAGTGATGCGAGACAGCGTGACCCCAGACATGGAATCACTTCTGTTCTTGAGGAGCTCTGGTTGTTCGTCTTCAGTGACTCCTGCAGTGGTTGCGTCTTTGGCATCGGTAGCTGTCAACTCCGACTTTTGCGTCTCAGGTACCTCTTCGGGGACCTCTTCTGGCAGCGTCTCTCCCGGTTGCAACTCTTCCTTTCTCCTCTTACGGAACATTGGCTTAATCTGGACCTTGGTGCCAGGCCAAGCGCCCTTTTTGTTCAGATACAGTTGCAGCTCTCGCAACTTCTTCGGGTCTTCCAGGTTCTCGTCCATTGCCACTTTGACTGCATCACTAACACTTTCCAACGCTGCCTCACCAATCAATAGTACTTCAGCTTGATGTCCCTTGAGTAGATCAACAAATGGCTTGGAGTGAAATGTGTACTTGAACTTTTGCTTCGGAGTGCGATCGGCATGGCGAATGACTGAAACGACGCCCTTGAGCTTCCATTGTGCTGCAGTCGCTGGAGGAGGTACATTCACATGATCATCTGACGCCGACTTTTCATGTTCAAGTTCCAGGTCATCTTCATCGAATGCAGATGGAAGCGACATCTCAGGCTCAGATGCTGGGCCTTCAGGTGTCGATGTAGATGTGGTCGTGGTTGTCGGAGTATCCGCCATCGCGGCAAGATTGGCCTTTTCGATACTGGGCGAAGCTGCAACAGGCGTTGTACTCATTGATGCCTCAGGGGAAGAGGGCATGGTACTGGATTGTCGGATATGCGGTAGGTGGGCTTGAACATGGCCCCCTACCTTTGACATACTAGGACTCTTGAAGAGCTTTCCGAGAGACTTGCGGTGAATCGAATGACTCTTGACTGGAATACCAGGAGCGGTATCTGTAGTGGCTTGCGCATCGACGGCGGCGTGCTGTGCGGCATCCTTGCGTTGCTTACGAGCAATCTCCTTGAGAAACATGTCTTTCAAGATGTTTGCTGCCTTGTCGTAGTAATCGCCATTGTCTTTTACAAAACTCCATCCGTTTACGTCGATGACATAGCTCTGTTCTCCAGTACGAAGTAGATCGAATCCACACACTCGTTGGCCAAATCCCTCTGAGATTTTGGCTGCTATAGCCGCTTCGGACTCACTCAATTTGGTCACATAACGGACTTCCTTACCGCTGGGGTTCCGCTTAACGAGGCCATCGACGACGGGCGACTTCCTGGTTTCTGCATGGCAGAAAGTTGGGCCAACAGTATATGCTTTGACGTCTTCCGAGTTCTCTACTTGCAGGAACTGTTCGTAGATGTAGCTGCCTGTTGGTTCGAGGATGGCTCGTGGTACTTCGAGGGTATCGTCCTTTTCTGAGCTCTTGTTGTTGATCTTTCGGAACAGTCGCCGTCCGCCGCCCCCGTCCTTCTTGTGGAAGTAGATGTGGATGTTGTGATCTTCACCGCTGACCGGCTTTTCCACAAACGGCTTTGTGAGGGTGACGCCGTCGACGCAAATGGTGTTGCCGTCATCGATGAGCTCAACTTTCTTTGGTGCCGGGGAGCCGCCGCCTGTGCCATCCTCGGGCCCCTCGAGCTTCAGTCCCGTTCGATCGTACAAAGCTTTGGCAAACTCGGCCGATGGCAGCTTCGGACCGCCATCTCGACTCACATCAATGCGCTTTGGGGTAGGCACATTAAGCTTGTCTAGTATGCCTAGACATAGGCGACGATCCCACAGCACCTGTTGCATGGGCAGGTCGTTTACACAGAAAGGCTTACGCAGTTTGGTGTAGGCAATTGCCTTGTCCAGAGGGAAGCCATCTGAGAAGAAGGATATGAGGAAGTCGCAAACAGGCCAATTCTCCACGGCCTCGTCCAGGATGATCTTGTCGCCAAAGATCTTGACTTCAAACTCGTCGACCAGCTTGCCAAAGATGTTGCGCGCGGGCTTGCTGCGTGCCTTTGACTCTAGAGCGCATACGCCGATTATACCCTTGGTCTGCTTCTTCTCGCGCATATCTCTGCTTGCCGGGCTGCTGCTGGTGGCTGTGCTTCCGCTGATGCGCCTCTGGGCTGTTCGGCTTCGCGAGCGGCGGTGCTGGGGTACCACGTGCAGAGGTGGGTGTCCAAGCTGGGGAGAGGCGGGGTGGACGGGGGCGGCATTGGGGCTTGTGCCTGGCTGATTGTGGTTTGCTGGTTGATCGGGGGGGAAGAGCATTTGCGTCGGCGACGCCTTGGTGCCGAGACTGCCATTCTGGCTCGACGTGGTGACGGAGAGCGACGTGGTTGCCGTCGTGGTGCCGTGCGGGTTCTCCATTCTCACTGTGCAGAGTCAGCATGCGAGCGGATGCATGTGCATGTGAAAAGGATGGAAGTGCATTGTCGGACGCATGACGTACCCTCGGCTTCTGAGCCTGCCACCGAGCTTCTTCCACTCCAACTGTAGGCTCTGTTGGATATGGCCGACACAAATGACGAGACGGACAATCGCTTGGATTCTACCGCTGCAGTACCGACGTCAGGTCGCGCATGTCGGTAGGATTCCGGCAACAGCAGAGGATTTACTGGGGCGCTTGCAAGACTGCCCCGGGTACTCTCTAGCGTTGGCGTGGCATCGGCCTCGTCGATGGCTGAGCCAGACCAGACGGATCCAAAGTATTCAATCAGACTGCTATCAGATGCCTTGGAGGCGCGGCGGACGGGCAAGCTCTGTCGGATTGCCTTTGCGCCCAGAGGAGGGAGCGACACACTTGCACGCTCGACCGAGGCGATGCCCGTCTCAGCCTCACTTGACCTGGCCTTCTGTCCCGCCACGGATGTGCCGCTCGCAGTCGTGAGGTGTTGCCATGAAAGCGTGCTGTCAGAACTCGCCGTGCGGGTGAGAGGTGGCTCCATGCTACGTCTTGAACCCCTGCCTTCGCGGGGTTTATGTTGGACGGATTCGTTGCTTTTCCCACAACCGAGGACCTGACACAATGGCGACTTGACGACGGGGGATCTTGTCACAGCTTCTCCGCTTGCTGGACGCACAGTAAGAGAGAATGCTCCTGCCGCGGCACGAAGTCTAGGGTTGTATATCAAACATCACGAACAGTACGTCACTGAGCCAGACTTGGCGGCATGCTCCAACGCCATCATCTCAATGGACAAGCTTCATCCGTCGCATGCATATGCTGTCCACTTTGGGCCCGGCACCAACCCTAAGGTGCGCCACGTGTGCATAGTATATCGGACCGGAAGCCCTGCGCTCAGCTTCGAAGCGCGCGTGGAGAGCGCAAGCCAAATCGATCCATGTCCATCGACGACGCGTCAAGAAGGTGCAGCAGATGCGGTGAAGGAATAGGGCGCTCTTCAACATGTTGCACGGGGGGAGAGGAGGAGGTGTCACAAGTAGATCTGAGGAAGCGGTGTGGGCTCTGTAATGCATCGTTTGAGTTTAGGTACCATTTCACCTCGTCCAAGGCCGGAGAGGTCCAGAGGGCCAGGAACCCTGCGTCGATCTCTTGGCGCCGACTGCAGGCGGAGACGATCTAATCTAATCTCATCTCCGCAAAAATTTGGTGAGAACCATCACCAGCACATGTTTGCGCCCCGTCGTTCGTTCCCACCCAATTGAACTTCAACATGGCAGGTCCCACGATGCCTGACCGTGCCGTCACTGGCCCAGTGAGCAAGCGCCAAAAAACAGAGAGCAACGGTAAAGAAGGCTCGGCGCCACTTGTTCGCCAGTCCAAGATATTCGCGCCCTTCAGAGTAAGCTCCAGTGCCATCGTAAAGGCTTTTTTTTGGTGTGCACACGACTAACCCCAACATCAGACAGTAGGCCTTGTATCGCCGACTGGCGTTCCTTTCACGTCGCTTCCGCTCGGAAAGACTACCTTCCAAATCACAACCTCGGTCGGGCGCTCCCTCCAGACATACGATCTCAAGCGTGGTCTCAACCTCGTCTTCATAACGCGCCCGCAGACGCCCGAAGACATCACCGCAACGCTAGCATGGAAGAAGGTTGTGTTTGCAGCCTGGTCTGGCCCAAAGAACAAATCTCAGCGTGGCGTATGGGTTTTCCAGCGCGGAAAAAAGGTTGGGGAGCTCGAGCTGCCTCGCGGTAGCGTTGAGCGCATTACAAAACTGGTCGTCCTTGGCGAATGGATTGTGGCATGCGGCAGCACCAAGATTGAAGTTTGGAGAACCGCGACTTTGGAGCACTACACTACTCTCCAGGGCGCCTCGGCCAGTGCACTTTCGGGCTGCATCTGCAACATGCCCACCTATCTCAATAAAATCTTTGTCGGCCGAAAAGATGGATCAGTTGAGATATGGAATATCAGCACTGGAAAGCTACTGTACACACTTCTCCCACCCGCCGCAGACTTTGGCTCTGTGACTGCCCTGCAGCCGACGCCAGCCCTGTCGCTCCTCGCCATTGCATACGAATCGGGTCCGATTACGGTACATGATATACGTGCGGATAAAGAGGTGATGCGCTTGAACACAGGTGGCTCGCAGAAGCATCCGGTAACTTCCATCTCCTTCAGGACTGATGGTCTAGGTGCTGGCAATGATGGTCGCGAAGATGGTGTCATGGCCACGGCTAGCAGCGACAGCGGTGACATTGCATTCTGGGATCTCAACAAGGGTGGTCGCAAGACGGGTACCTTGCGAGGAGCTCATAGCCCACCCCCGTCTGCGAGTGGTGGTATCGGTGGAGGCATTAGCAAGATCGAGTTCCTGGCTGGACAGGCAGTTATTGTATCAAGTGGCTTGGACAACGCGCTGAAGAGCTGGATCTTTGACGAAACCCCCTTCTCGCCCGTGCCACGCATCCTGCATTCTCGTAGTGGACATGCTGCGCCCGTCTCGACCCTCCGCTTCCTCCCTTCCAACTCGGATGGCTCTGATGATCTTGGCAAATGGCTCCTTAGCGCAAGCAAAGACCGTAGTCTATGGGGCTGGAGTCTGCGACGAGATGGACAGAGTACGGAGCTCAGCCAGGGTGCCATACAGAAGAAGGCAAAGAAGATGGGCCTATTGACCGGAAACGCTGACCTGTCGAAACGTCATATCAGCTTGGAAAATCTGAAAGCTCCCGCCATTACCTGCATGGCTTGTTCTCTCAATCGCGACGGTGGTGTGGGTGCTATGCCTGGCGTGTCTGGCATCTGGAACAACTCATCCAAAGTCAAAGGACAGGCTAAGAAAGCCACAGAGGTCAACATGACCGGATGGGAAAGCATTGTTACCGGACACGCGGGTGATAACAAGGCAAGAACCTGGTTCTGGGGTCGCAAACGAGCGGGAAGGTGGGCCTTCGATACAGGCGACGGAACCGAGGTCAAGAGTGTCGCAGTCTCAGCTTGTGGTACTTTTGCTTTGATTGGCTCTGCTGGAGGCTCCATTGACATGTACAACCTTCAATCTGGCCAGTTCCGACGAAGATTTCCCGCTCGACTCACTCCGTTGGAGGCAAAGCGGTACAGACTGCAACAATTGCAGGCCCAGGACGCTCTGGACGTGACCGATGATTCTCCACGCAAGTATGCAAAGGGAGAAGGTAGGCACAAGGGTGCCATCACTGGACTTGCTGTGGATGGCCTCAATCGCACACTTATAAGTTGCTCCGATGATGGCAAAGTGAAGGTGAGCAAAGCAATCTCTTCGGCTGGGTAATACTGACATTCGACAAAGTTCTGGGACTTTGCTACAGGCATCCTACTCCACGAAACCGATTGGTATCCTATGACAAAGATACTTGGCCTGCGCTATCATAGAAACAGTGACTTGATAGCGTTGAGCTGTGATGATAGCTCCATTCGTGTACTGGATATTACGACTAAGAAGCTTATTCGAGAGCTCTGGACATCTCGATCCCATGCTGAGCTGCAGACACTCGACTACACGTTTTCGAGCGATGGTCGATGGATCATCTCTGCTGCCTCGGACGCTACTGTCAGGGTCTGGGATTTACCCACTGGTCACCTCATCGACGCAATGAGGCTACCAAGAAAATGCAACACCATGGCCTTTTCACCTTCCGGCGAGTTTCTCGCCACTGGTCTCGAAGGCGAGGTCGGTGTGCACATCTGGACGAACCGAACACTCTTCACACACGTGTCGACACGCCAGATAACGGAAGAAGACATCATTACAGTCAGCGCACCCACGGCATCCGGTGAAGGTGGTGTCGCTATTGTCGAAGCAGCCACCGAAGAGCAGCCAGAAGACGCCGATGGTGATGAGATTACCGTTCCAGTCATGGATCAACTCAGCGACAACATCACCACTCTCAGCCTGGTTCCGAAGTCTCGCTGGCAAACGTTGTTGCACCTCGATGTGATTCGTGCTCGTAACAAGCCCAAAGAAGCTCCCAAGGCGCCCGAGAAGGCGCCATTCTTCCTACCATCCGTTGGCCAAACCCAGATACAAGGAGCAGAGAGTGGTGCCCTTACGTCACTCGATCAAGATTCAAAGTCTCGCATATCCAGCTCCGCGCTTGCTTCACGTTCTAGCGCCGCCACAGCTACCGATGAGTTCAGCCGCCACCTTGCGCATGCAGCCGAAACCGCCGAATATTCGCCTCTCCTATCTCACCTCTCTTCGCTTCCACCTTCTGCCGCCGATATCGCAATCCGTACCCTTGACACTACGGAGCCATACACGGAGCTACGCACGTTCACCGAGGCGCTCACGGCAAGGTTGAAAGAACGTCGAGACTACGAGCTTGTACAGGCTTGGATGAGTGTTTTCTTACGACTGCATGGGGATATTGTTGTCAAAGATGCCGAACTAGTAGGGCAGTTGAGGAAATGGCAAGAGGAGGCAAAGAGGGAAAGAGAAAGGGTGGGCGGACTTGTTGGGTATAGCGTGGGTGTTGTCGGATGGGTTAGGAGTGCAAGGTGAGCCCCGGAAGGTTTACGCTTACCACACGAGCTGCTTTTCGGGGTCGCCGTCACTCCCTCGATATGTGTGGTAACACAAAACAGAAGTGTCAGTGTTACCTGCTCATTCCTGGCATGGGAATCTCCGATGCTCGTCGATTTCGCTTTCGAATCAAATCTCAGACCTGCATTACTGCATTACTACACCGGCGCTATGTTTCCCACATTGGTATCCATGGTTTTGACGCTCGGTCGTGCCTTCCCTTGTGGCAGCCACCGATTAACATTTAGGGTAGGATTTCGGCACGTGCCCATTGACATGCGAATCAAAGCGAACGTATCTTGCTACGCCTTTGAGGTAGCTTTCAAGCCTGCATTTCTGTACCAAGACATATCCTATCATGGACTTGGTCGTCGAGTCCGCATGTTACGGTCTTGACGCTCGGCCGTCCCTTCCTTATCCCCTCAGAAACAAGCCACGATTACGGTTAGCACGGCGATCCAGCTCCAAGCTCTCGGGTTAAAGAGCATTCCCTCGCAACTACAAACTTCTCTTTTCGCATCGCATATCTTGTTTTGCCAATCGCGTTATTTCTGAGCAATGGTTATCTTGTCGTGTTCCATCCTTACCCCTACAGTAGCTCCACACCGTGCCACTAATCCACGATGCTTGCACAACAGGCCAAGCGAATGGATACCACTCGCGCTGACCGAGCATCTCCATCCAGAAAGCGTGAAAGATTTACAACAGCTTTCATGTTTATCGACTCCAGCAACGGCGGTGTCAATGCGAAACCAGACAAGGTCGTCAGATCCTTCGTCATGAAGTCAGCCCGCAACAAGAAGTCTTGGAGTACAAGACCGAAGAGCCCAAAATCAGAATCGAATTTGAATTCCAAGGCCAGCCGAGGGTCATCATGTCGGACTGGTACTTGCAATGCACAACCTCAAGCTAACGACCCCCATCAACTGGGATACGACTCACCTCTGACGCCCGTGAAAAAGTGGACAGTTGCATCGTCGCGTAGCAGCAGGAGTAACAGCGTATTCTCCAGTAATGGCAGTAGTTGGACCGGTAGTGGTCCCGTTTCAACACACACCAGTCCATGTGCAGAGAACAGGCACACGAACAATGCCGTCAGTTTCCCAAGTGCAAAACAACCATCACCGCCAAGCCGTGGTAGCCTTTTCATACGCTCACTGGGGTCATTCGACTGCCTAGCAGTGCAACTAGATATCAACACCAAGTATCTGCTCCATCGGTGTAAGTTGAATCACAAGCGCATGCTTGGTTGTCATTAATAAGATGAACAGTTGTAGAAGCAACCGCACCACGCCTGTTACCCGTTGATCCTTATGGATCCTCAGAAGCAGCAGCCACAGGATGGATTGCCGCCTGTATTCAGAGCCCCATTGGAGCTCCTTTCATCTACGCAGCACTTACCTCGGCATCCCGAGCTACGAAGCTCGACCCAGAAGCCTATAAATGGCGCGCCATTTCCGAAGTCAACATGCTACTTACCGATCCGAGCAAAAACATCGATGATACAACTATCGCCACTGTGCTCATACTACTTGCGCTAGAGGAAGCAGACCTTGCAGACCCCAGGAGGAAGGGAGACGATAGAAAGTGTAGCGTGAGTGTGAGCAATGCCCATCTCAGTGGGTTGAGGACGATGATAGTGCAGAGAGGTGGACTTGTTGCACTGAGTGGAAATCGGTGTTTGCAGGTGTTCATTCTCATGTAAGTTCGTCTCAGAGGATCTTCAGTTCTCGCATGTTGCTTTCGCTCCTTGTTTTCCTCTAACTCATCTCCTAGTGAGAAGCTGCTAACAGACCCCCTAGGCACAGCATCGCTCAATCAATCACAACATTCAAGCAACCCTACGCGGTTCTCACCAATGCCAACGGACAGATAGAAGATTACATCGCTGTCTCGCTCCATTCACCCCATTCTTTAACACACATGCTACGGCAATTTCACAGTCTTGATATTGATTGTGGGCTATTGAAAATTATCTCTACAGCTGCAGTCTTCACTTCTGATCTTACGAGCTGGTACGACACCGGAAATTGTCCAGTTGACTCCTTGGATCTACAAAAGCATGCGAGCCTCTTGCTGTATAAACTCTTCAACTGGTATGATTGCAGCCAGTACGGTCGAAACCAGGACGATACTCCACATTCGACTGTCAGTGAGAGCATTTGTCTCGCACTTGTGATTTTCATAGTCATCGCCACAGAGCCGAACACACAGCCCCTTGGTTGCCGTCTCTCGCCAGCTACCACAAAGCTCCATGCCACATTACAGCGCACACCCATCTACACATGGTCCGGTGCTCCAGACGTCTTGTTTTGGACACTCACAATTGGTGCCCTAGGCGCAAAAAGCATGACCAAAGGCTTCCGAGCAAGTTGTAGTCAGAGTATATTGCCATATTTCACACGGTCCTGTCACAACATTATTGGTTCATGCGCAATACTATCCGGAGATCAGATGCTCGAACGTGTGAAAAGCTGTCCATGGGTACCTTGTGTCTTTGACAAGAGAGTCAAGAAACTATGGACAAGTATGGGGCTTTTCAAGACAGCAGGATTCGATGTAGAAGACACGAGCACAAGCAGTGAGGAGGAGCGCGAGCAAATCGACGGTGAGTATGCAGTGGGCCAAAGTACAGCCGTGAGATTTTTCGGCGGGAATGACCAGGGGAGGAAGAGTGCGGTAGGATGGTAGAACAACAACTCAGACACTTACCTGCGAACACGCACTTTCTTGTCTCAAACACCCAGAAGACATGGCAAATCAATGCTCGATGCAACAAGACCTGCTAAACGCACTCCCCTCGTATCTCACCACTGTCTTCCATCATCATAGGTAGCCCGGGCATCATCTTCACCCTCTCACTCCCCAAATTTAGATAGACAGTTGACAGGGCGCTATGTGGCTTGAAACCCCCTTTTGCACGACGTAATGCGTAGGCTGGGTGTGTGGAGCCGTATTCCTCAGTGTAGACTTCATAGTTTATTGGTGGAAGAGTGCTTGCTTTCCTGGATGAAGATGTTGAAGCAGAAGAAGCCAGGGTGCTGTTGGGTTGGCATACGTGAGGTTCCTTGGTGTTCTTCTGGCCCTGGGCTTGGGGTTGAGTTGTAGACGAAATAGACGCATCAAACATGTTAGTCGTGATATCCAAACTGCACATTCCCTGTATCAAACAGGCTTTCCGGATAGCTGTTACTGCGTGTTGTTGGTTGTATATCGTTGCGTCTTGTTGTGTATCGTTTACTTTGGCCTGACCTGACCTGACCTGATCTGACCTAACTGCCTCCTCGCCACTCAGCTGGGCACAGAGACGCTCTTATATCTCAAGGAAGGAACAAGAATACACAATGTCAATCTGCAAAAAACAGAGTCCAGGAGACAGGCCTGCGTCGTCCAGTACCTACCTTGCGAAACCCACACCCGTTCACGTTCAGCCCCCGTGACAGCCGGCTGCGAGTCAGAATGCTTGCTCTACCATCTTTGCAATACACTGTGAAGGAAGCTGTACAATGTACTGCGTATTATGATATCAACCCCCGTCTCCTCCCGAGTATGCTCAACTTGCCATCTTTCATCCTCGCTTCTTTCTGCAACCATCCAGATCCGCAACCAGATTCTCCTCGTGTCCTTTCTTGTTGGAGAAAAAATCCTTTTAGAAAAAAACTACGTATTACCAACTCACGCCCCTGGGGTACAGTGATTGGAACGAAGCAGCAAAAAAACCAAAGTACAAAGTAAAACATTCCATCCTAACCGTTCAGAGGAGAGGTGGGAAACATGGCCTACCACTACGACCACAACGAGCAAAGCAGCAAAGGAGAACAGTTTATTAGAGGGGCTGGCAGCATTGCACATGCTGATGCTCATTCGCATCACGAACCAAAAGCCTCGGTGCCTCGCCCGTTGGTGTGGAGGAAACAAGATCGGACCCCAGCCTCTGAAGCTGCTGTGACATGTTCTTCTCCTCGACGGGCAGAAGCTACGACTCATCGTAGTACTCGTGGAAACAACTACGACTACTCCTCAGCCGCACGGCAACAATCACCTCTTAGCATGAAAAACCTCGCCCGCCACAACGCTACATGTCCGCCACTCCCATACCCACATGCATCATCCCCTCGACCTCCAACCCGCCGCCCAGCTGTGCAACTTCCACAAACACGCCCCTACGCCACCCTGCTTACACCCCGCGACCGCCTTGTCCACGACACGGATCACTTTGACTACACAGTCTACACGCCTTTTACTGCAGATTCTGCAGTCAACATCCGGCCTGCTTCCCCTCCTCGGCCTTTGCATGCCGCCCGTCAGAAGCGCATCTCACTCGCGCCCATGCAGGCGCACGACCTGAGCGGTGATGTAGCAGGGTACAACAAGGAATATCTTGCGCCGTGGGATCGTGTCAAGCAAGTGGGGAGGGTGGTTGCTGAGGTAGTCTGGAAGGATCGGTGAATGCGGGGAAGATGTAGGAGTGAGGTTTTATAGGGGGTGTTAAAAGGATGTGTGATTAGTTGGCTAAGACGGGAAGGGTGTGTGTTTGAAAGGAGAGGGGATGTCTGAGAGAGTGTGAGAGAGCGAGAGAGTTGTCTGGTCTGTAGAGGCTAGATTACTGTCAAATTATAACTTATAATTGACGCGTATGTGTGGGCAATTTGTGTTTTTGTTTTGTTTGGACAAGAGAGAAAGTGGAGAGGATAAGCATGATACTTTAGGCTGTGACATGAGTGTATGCCCATTTTGTTGACTGTGAAGAGGGAGGTGCACTCGTCGTGGTGATCTTACTTTGAACTTGCCTATTATTCCAAATTGTTTAAATGACCGCAGTTGTATACATGAACAAGGCAAAATAACTGTCTAGAAACCTCACACTCTAGGCCTACAGTTTTTTTTCATGCTTCTTTCCTTGAAACTTCAAAACAGACAACAAACTGTACCAGCAGCATCAACGGCACGAACAGCCGCAACAGCTGTTAACCTGCGGCATTGGGACTCCACCCCTCGCGCACGCGCCCTCGACACCAAGCCCCCAAATCTCTCACGATACGACCGTATACCGAGGCTCGAGCGAGCCGTCGGGGGCAGCTTACCTAGTGCCAATCTAATCGATAATGACCCACAGCCCCCCCCCACTTTTCCTCTTTTCCCCTGCATTAAAAAACACAAACAAGAATGATCCTTTGATTAACCCCGTGGTTGGGGCTAGTACAAAGAGAGAGAGAGAGAGAAAGAGAGCGATGCAGGGAAAGAGAAAATAGGCATGGAAAATTTTTTCTAGTGTAGGTAAGTAGCCTACCGGCTAATGTTCGGCGAAGCAGAAATTTCCTCTGGAACGTTAGGTAATAATGGTAGCGTGAAAAGGAAGAAAAGAGGAGAGAGATTGATTTTTTTACAGAGCCGGGTTTTAAAGTCGACTAGGATCTTCCTTGGTGCATAATTGGTCGAAAAAAAAATCAAGGGTAGTAGCTGGGAACAAGATGGGAAGATGACGAACGGCAATTACATAGGTAGAGCTTACTGGTATACCGTGTCCGTGCGTTCAATGCCCAGCTCGGATCAATGCACACCCCACTTTCACACCCACCAAACTTCAACACCACACAACTCAACTAATATAGATCTAATCTAGGCTGCGATTAAAGCAATTAAATTACTAGCTCCTAGAGAATATTTTATATATTAAGAAGTTGTAAAAAGGTTTAGTGTTAAGTAATTAATACTAGCTAGAAGATACTAGGGTAAATATTAACCTCGTAGCGTTTTATATAGAAGACTCTAACTATAATAAGAGAAGGAGCTTATAGAGTATATTTAGAGGCTAATAGTATAGCGTACACTACCTATATAAGAGATAATTAAGAATTTCGCTAGTACTATCGCTAAAAAAGAGGTTAGTAATACCTAGGTATCCTTATTTCTTAACTAGTATAGCAATAATCTAATCTTACGCTAGCAAATAGGTATAGATCGCTAGCGTTACTAGGCTAATTTAGGGGCTAAATATAGCCTATACTTTAAACTTTTACACTAGAAGATAAAGGAATATAAGATTTAGCTAGAGAATATCTATAATATAGATAAGAAGGGATTTCTTATAGAGATTACTAGTAGATTAAAAAGAGTATTTAGTAAAAAGATATAGAATAAAAAGAAGGTTACTATAAGCCTATAGGATAGATTATATAAATAGATAACTTTCCTAGCTTATATTTATGCTAATAGATTAGCTTTGCTCCTAAGCCTTATCTACTAGAGTACCTTAGGGGGTCTTTAATTAAGCTAGGTATAGGATATTAAGAAAGAAGACTACTTAGCATTTATTATATTATCTCTATTAGGCTAGATAAATAACAAAATAGAGGTTGCCTAGCTTAAATAGGTATTTAATTAATTTACTAGGTCTAAAAGTTACTCCTCCTACTAATTACTACTCCTAGATAGATATAGATCTTATATAACTTAGAAGTTTCTAGAGTTTTATATTAAAAATAAGATCCTAGTTACTATCTTTCCTTCTTATTTAACCTATACCTTTTAGCTATTAGATATTTTAATATTTAAACCTCTTTTAACTACTTACTTAAAGAAGTTATCTAATTACCTTTATAATAGCTAGGGGTTGCTATTAGTTAAAAAGAGAGACTTCTTTCCTCTTTTCTAGAACGCCTAGATATCCTCCTTTAAGGAAAATACTATCTAAAAGTCCTTTATAGCTATAGAGATCTAGCCGCCTAATCTAATCTCTATACTTAAAAGATTTAGCTATAATACCCCTAAGATATCTAGCTTAGATAAGAGCTTAATATTAGTACTTAGTAGATTAGATTAGATTAAGATTAAGTTACTAATCTATAAAATAATAAAGGATAAAAGAAGTAAGAAAATAAAGAAGCTTAATAGATTACTTTATTATATCTTAATATAAAATAAGATACTCTAGTATAAGATTAAAGGACTTAAGAATACTCTAATAATAAAAAAGAAGTAAAAGAAGAAGAGCTACTCCTTAGATCTCTAAACTAATTAGGATACCTATTATAGAGAAGCTATTTTCTAGTCGCTAAGGAAACTTCGCTAAGCTAAGGAGTGTAAGGCTAAACAAGACTATAAAAAGAATTAATTATAGCTCTAAAAAGCTAGTAAAGCTAAGCTAAAAGAGTAGTCTAGGTTGTCTAGGCTTTAAAAGGATTAGAAGAAGTAGGTAGAGCGAGAAAAGGAGAAGGAGCGTAAGAAGAAGGAGAAGGCTAAAAAGATAGCTAAAAAGGAGCGTAAAAAAGCTAATTACGACTCTAAAAAATCTATCTAATAAGCCTTAATATAGTAAGCGCAAGGCTTTAAAAGAATCTAGTAAGAGTAATAAGTGTTAAAAACGCGTTATTGCTACTATAGATTAGGAGGAGTTATTAGGGGCTGCATTAGCACTAGCACTAGTAACTACCTACTACGGCCGCAGTATTAAGTTACTAGATAAATACAAGTAGCATAAATTAATTATAAGCATCTAATTACTATAATACTATAAAATATCGTGATATTAGCTGTTGTGTGTGGCTCTACAACCTCATTTTGATGATCTGATTGTGTTGATGGGGTGTGCATTGATCCGAGCTGGGCATTGAACGCACGGACACGGTAAGCGAGGCTCTAGTATAAACGAATCTCTGATACAAAAGAAACACTTGTATAATATCCATCTTTTAGTACGTATTTTATCAGTGATAGTTTGATAGACCGTTCTTATAGACCAAAGATTCATGTTTTGCAGGCAAGTCGATAATACATTCTAGGTAGCAAGGTACATGTATACAATTAGAAAGTAACTTGGAAAGCTTCCTTTGTATCCATGTACAGTGTAAACTCTGCTATATCCTCGCCCTGGCAGTAGAACCAACCTTTCCCTCTACCTACCCAAGAAAAGGTCGATTAAAATGGGCAAGTTGCACTGTTCCAGACGGGCTTGTCGTCAGTTCTCGCAAGCGAGAGAGGGAGTCCGATATATTTGACGAATATCGTGTTGTAGCCGGTGACGGTGCAATCAGTGTCGGCAACATTTACGACAATGTCCAAGCTGTAGAGGTCGATGCCGAAAAGCGTCCACCCGGTTCCAAGGTGCCACTCGAGCTTCCCGTTACTGTGTGCGCATGTGCTGACGCGATTCGCCCCTCTGTCGGGATCCAAAAAGGTAATGTCACCCTTGCAAGTGTGGGTGTCGGTATCCCAGCACATTTTGACTAGCATTTCCCTGTCGCTCTTGTTGATCGGGTTGTAATAGTACGCTTGTGTAACACATGGGATGGCGAGGGCGGTGGTGATGAGCGACAGTCCAGCAGCAAGGGTAACAGCCCTCATCTTGATCTATCGTGTACATGTTAGCTTAATCGTGTGTGTGTGTGTGTGTTTATTTAGCTAAACTAGACTATCAAGACTTACGATTAGACGGTTGTGATTGCAAGAGAGCAAATATGCAAGGGTTGTATGGTAGAGAGTGCTTGAGTTTGCAAAGTTTGAGATGAATGAGAAGTCTTATTCTCCTTGCATGGTAGAATGGTAATATATTTATATTCAGTGTTCGGAGTGTTTGGTCTGCTCGTCACTACAGTACTTGAACTCTATTTTGAACCACGTCGTTTCTCCTTGCCTGATATAGTGCTTACCGGTAATCGCTAGGCTACTTTGTGAGGTACCCAACTGATGTTCAATACAAACCCCACCACGCAGTCATGCTTACGATGAGAAATGTGGTTGTGATTGACGCGGAATTTGTGTTGGTATGTTGGCTTTAGCCTAGATTGATCTCGCTTGCCATACCAACATGTCGCATAACCCTTTTTCTTGCACAGACTGCCTTTCTTATTTGCACCACCTGTAACTGCTTTGGCTACATGTCCTAGGTGCAGTGACTTGATGTCGAAGAACTTTGGGTACGTGATTGAAATTTCGTGATGCATGAAGCTACAAGAATCCCATGTATAGAGCGGATGGAGTGTGCTCAAGGCTGCCCTGCCTGCGCACATTTACTGAGTGAATACTGTATTCAACCGAGTATGAGGTGCTGGGAGAGCGCCTTTATTTGCTTACTTATACTGCTGTTACAGCAGTATTGCGTTGGGAAAATCTGCTGTTGAGCATTGATATCACTTGTTAAAAAAATAAATAGAGCCGATGGATTGGCTACCACATCTATGACTAGTTCCCCTCACAGCCAGTTTCCTAAAAGACGGCTTCGCACACGAGCCGAGCAAGTGTAACTGGTCAAGCCAACGGGCAGTGTGCAACTTTGGTCCTGCAATGCGGAGAGATTATACCCTGTCGTTCGCTCCACCCAGCCGGCCCAATCGGATCCACCCATGACGAGAGACCCTGATTTTCTTTTGCGGCGATCGACAGAGAAACCCATGTCGCATCGAATCGCTTATCGAACATGGAGTTTTCCACATACAACTTGCTGATCATGGGGGGTGGGGAGTATAGCAGCTGGAGAAACGGATGACTTGTTCAGTTTGGCGGGACTAAAACATGGCGGCTGATCCTTACGCTGTTTCTACAAGGCATGCACAAGTTGATGGATTTGTATCTGTTATTTTGTAGAATTGCCATCTCCCAGGGCATGGTCCATGCATCTGACGACCATGTGACAGTTTCTTTATCCGTCATCGTATCGGTAGACCAACTAATTCCCCGCGCCTCCCCCGGGCTGGCATGATCTACAAGGCAGCCTTTGTCGCTAATACAACTCTATTGGGGAGGATCATCACGTGTCGAAGAGTAAGCCTTGGTCAACACAACCTATTGGGAGGATCATCACGTGTCGAAAAGTAAGCCTTGGCTTCAACTGTGGAGAGGAAGCGGCGTCAAGGAACTCGGCTCCTCGTCCCTGCCTCATGCAAGCCGAATCTGGCCTGCAAGACATTTTGAACATGACCAGGCGCTCCATGCGGAGTGAGAAGCCCTCCACCCCCCCCCCCTTTTTTGCATATTTCCCCGGTAAACAAAGTATACATCAGCAAAGGGCGTTGAGCCTAGGTGTGTTTCACTAGCATTCGGGGGAGGAGGGGCATGTTTGGTTGAGCGTTGTCCACGAATTCTTGGTGTTGTTGTTGTTGTTGATGATGATGACGGGTCCATTTACATATTGCGTAGACGAGTCGATGGCGGGATCGGGATTCGCCCGAAGCACATGGCCGTTTTTTTCCTTGTTTCAATGTGACAAGCTGCCTTGAATAAGTTGAAAAATAAAAACCAAGGAAAAAAAAAGCGTGGGACCTAGGATCAAGATTATGATATGCAGCGGTGGCGTTTTTTTTTTCGTGAGGGGAATGTTGCGGTCCAGAACACACAATCAAGGTGTTGTTGAGTTGGCATGGTGTTGCCAACTCAGTGGCCGCAACGGGTAAAGCAGGGTTTCGCTTCATTTCGAGCCCTGCGTATTCGTATAGAGCGGACGGGGCTACGCATACGGGCGGGCCAAGTACTTGTTTCAGGTTTGGACGTCGGTCAAGTCAAATACAGTCGAGGGTCGCATAAACATGATGGGTGAGCTAGTTGGGCAGGGTCATGCCAGCTCGGCGTTGAAACACGGTGCAATTGCGCACATTGATGTTTGGAATATCGATGTTGTGATTTTAAAAAAAAAGTTGCCATGTTCGGCGTGATGTGGTGGGACGGACGGACGGACGGGGGTTTGTTTAATTTTGACACTTTGTTGTCGTGTTTGGAAGAAGAGCAGGGTGGGGCATCATTGCCGCCGCTATCGCCCGCGACGCCGTGAGAGGGTGGAGGAAGCAAAGACAGCGGGCGGAGGTGAAATGAAAAACGTCATGTGTATGGTGAGCAACCAACGGATCATCCGCTTTCCCAGTCATCCGCCTTCCGGGGTTGCCCGTGTTTCGACCGAGCGGCGCACGCAGACGTTGACTGAACTGCAGGCCCATCTCTCCTCCGATCGGATGTTTGCAAATCCCGACCGAGCCCTCACCCACGCCCTCTCGGACGATGAGAAGGTGTGTATGCCGACCGGCTGCATGCGGCCGGGGGCGCTGCATACGACAAGCGCATACGACAGTGCATACGACGGTGTCCAGGCAGTCATGTCTTGGGTCAGGCAGTCACTTTGCTGGTCATCTGGGCGCTGCGTGGGGCAGTGCGGTCGGTGAGTACGCAGCAGTAGCGACAGCAGCAGCAGTGTCTGATGGGGCGCGCGTCTGCATGCGAGGACACGAGTAAAATGGGACGCCATGTTCGCCTCACCAGCGTCGCCTTGCACGCTGACCATTGACCATGTGAAAAGGCGCTGGTGGTGGTCGGCGAGTGGGAAGCCTGCGACGCGAAAGCTCTCGTCGCCCTAGGATGCGGGGACCAGGGTCTGACGCACTGTGCAAAAGTCGGTCAACCCCCCGAGCTTTCTACGGCAGAACAGGTATGACTGGGCAGACTGCGCATCGCAGAAGCCTGGGACGACGGATATGCCTAGTTGTGCCGGGTGATGTGGTCTGATTAGCATGCAGCGTGCAGACATGGAATGCATCACCTGAGAGAGAGACACACACACACAAAGTCATGGTGGAGAGTGGTCTTGTTGGGGATTGATCATCATGATTTGTGATTTCAATTTTCTAGCTATGACGGGAGCCTCAACCAACAGAACTCGGGAGATCTCAGACCGTGCGCCACAGATGTCCCCACCCCAACTGTGCTTCCTCATCAATCTTCCTTTCCAATCGTGCAACGTAGAGTAGAGTAGCTTCCAGATATCATCGCGGCCGTGTGTGGTGGTATATGCCAAACAGTAAAAGAGGGGATATATGGTGCCCAAGCAAAACAGAAAAAAAAAACGCCACGCTATGCTGTAGATGAAATCGCTCGCTGAAAATGCTGTATCAAAAATCAAAAGGTCGGGACATGTTGGTGTGCTGGCCTAGTAACTTGAGATGAGCGGCGCGCTGGTATCCATAAACAGCGGATGGTCGTCTTCGAGGTATTGGGATTGCGACTTTGCGCCGTAAAAGGACGTGGTCAGCATGGCTTCCTTGTCGGAGAAGTGGAGTGTGGACTGCGGAGGCGATGCGAGGGGGGTGTCGTCGTCCGACTCCTCTTCGTACGTAAGCTCGGGTGGTGATTGCGACTGGGACGGCACGCGAGTGAGAGCGAGGTCGGCCACGTCGTCCATGTCGTCGTAAAAGTCGTCGTCGTCGTCCTCCGAGTCCGCGTCCACCTCCATGGTGCTAATCTGAACTGGTGATTGAGCGATGCGGCGCGGGATGGAGACCATGTCAAAGTCGTCCTCATTCTCCGACTCCGAGTCTGATTCGTCGTCATCCTGCTCCTCCTCTTCCACAATGCTGTCGGCCCACTGGATGTGTCGGGACTCGTCAGCCTTGGAGGCCTTGGACATGGTCTGGTTGAACCATTGCTCTTGCTGGCGCTCGGCATCTTGGAGTTCGATCATGAGGCTGTCGAGGAGGTTTGCGTGTCCAACCAGGAGGCGGAGATCGTGGTCGGCCCTGCATGCCTCCTTGCCCAGCTTGGAGCGGGCAGAGGCAGCAATGTAGTAGGTTTGCGTCAGAGACATCTTCTGCTTCTTCTGTGGTGGTGAAGATACAAAGTGGGAGCGGGTCGTCTCGGCCGTAAAAGGCTCAAAGGATGTTTGGATGCGGAGGTGTGATGAGGAAGGCATGTTTAATGTGTATGTGTGTGTGTGTGTGTTAGGCAGATATATGATTGCCTAAAAAAAAGTGTGAGTCAGGTTGGTCTATGACTGAAGACGAGACGAGGGCTCACGAACCTTAATACAGTAGCCAATAGACGGAAGGTGATCCGAGCTTGTAGATGTTCCCGAGATGGTTGATGTAATGGCAGATCAGTGTGATGAACGGTTGATGTCAAGCTGGGCGGGTCGTGTTTAAAGATGTGTCTGTGGGATGGAGTAGTGATGATGGTGGCTTCCGAGGCGCGGGCAAGCGTGTTTCTTATGTTTCCCTGACGCATCAAGGATGACCACGATGGTTAACGGGAGCTCGGAATTATTGGCATGTTTCCACCGCTCTTGGCCGAGTCGGTGAGCTAACACACTATGATTCACAAAGCCTGCAGGGGTGGTGGCCCGGCTTACCACGCCCCGGTCGTAAAGACTTTCGCCCGCATCCACCTCTGTGCGGGCGTTACGAGGCGGAGACCGGACCTTGGGCGGATATAGAGAGCGTCCATGTTAATAATCGCGCTGGGCTTTGGTCGGCGTTTACTGTCTCGCGATGCATGCCACCACTCACCCGGTGCAGCCATCACGCTGGCCGGGACTCATCGTCGCTCTCGCATTCTCTCTACAACGCACTATCAGTTTTTTTTGCTTTTCGCACCCCCCTCCCTCCCCCCTTGCTAACATGTCGGGCAGTGCGCTGGCTGGCTGGCTGGCTGGCCGTCCAGCTAGAGCCTTAGGGGTGTTTGGGCGAAATTTAACGCTGCCTGGCTGCCTGCCTTTGTGTTCTGGGATGCGCTGTCGTAAGGCTAAGCCACGGGCCTCTCCACCACCATAGCGGTCAGCCCTTCATCTGTGGCTGTCAAAACGTGGCCCCGTCCGTGTCGCGTTTAGTGGGTCAGCTACACCCTTCATTGTAGGTAGGTACCGCAAGTACACTGCGCGCGAGAGCCTGCAAGGGGGGGGGGGTCGGGCGTGCAGCAGGGCCTCCAAGTTGCCGAGCTGGGCGCGAAGCGCGAGGCTGTCGGGCCCGAGGTAGTTGATGCCATTCTCCTAATCAGGCTCGCATCACGAAGCCAAATTACCGCGGAACAAACAGGGCCAGCTGTTAGCACCCACCTCCGAACCATTCGTGACAAGTCGTCACCTCGGGCCACTGGGAACCATGGTTTCCGCCTGCCCAGCGCTGCCTAGCAGCAACCAAGTCGGTATCTCGGCCTTCTAGACAATTTCGTCCGCGACACGCGAGCCCCTCAGCCACGCGGTCTCGTCATTTTGCAACAAAGACTGGCCAGCCAAAGAATAACAAGAACAAATCTTCACAGACGGATGGCTAGCTCCAACGCCCGCGATTACAAAACTCCCGCCGCCTGTCTTCTTTGTCGGAGCGGAGCGTGCATGCGATTGGCCGACGACGCCTGGCTTTGTCATGGCTGCTGAAAAATGCCGTCTGACAAACCCACCAAGCCCTGCATCCAGTGAACCACGCAAAACATCAATGACATGATCATGCGCCCCCAGTCTGCTACGACATCACGCCAGCATGCATCTTGACCTCTCCGCAATCCGACTCCATCTTTGCCCACGCTCCATCGCGCGCCATGGCATCTCACACTCAAACCATGTTGACACTCATGTCGTATCGTTGCCATGCTCAGGAACAGCCAGAGCGGTGACCACTTGCGCTTACCCACGTCTGCTGTAGTACCCGTCCTCCGCTCCGCCCATCCACTGCACCGGCTCCGAGCCCGGGCGTGCTTTCAGGACGAACGATCCCAAAAGAGAAAAGCTGGTTCGGTACCTGTACCGGATCGTGACTGTGCGCTGCATTCGTCCAGCAGTGCACCGCCTTTTGGTCGTACGAAATACATGGCCGCGAGCCTAGCCGCACATCACCACTGTCCGTTCTTTTGCTCCTTTACATCTCACCGCTGAACCTGTACGAGGCTGACCACCACCACCACCACCACCTGTCCACGACAACCAACAAAAAAAACCCCGCATCGAGACCTTTTCCCCAAAAAAACTGCTCAACACAATTGCGCAACCAGCACGTGCATTCCTTGGCCCTGTAGGTGTGTGGTGTGTGTGTCGCTCCCGGAAAACACTCGGTTGCAAGCTGCCTCGGATCAATGCTGAATCATCCCACCTCACGATAACCAAAGGTAGTCTTAGTGGCTTTGGATTTTTGGTACAACGTCACCGGATTCGCCGGCTTTAGGAAATACGCTCACATGGACTAGCGGCCAGAATCCTGGAAGCCCTCGGCTTTGCTTTCATCTCCGGGAATACTCTAGAAGACGCCCTTTTTTTTTTTGACAAAATGCTGATTAACCACCCTGCAGCCCTACAGCCTGCAGCTTGTCTCGTCTGCATATTTCAACGCACCTTCACTAAGCCATGGCATTTCGCCAGTGCTATTTGTAATATGGACTGTTTAGCTGCTGCTGCTGCTGCTGCTGCCTGAAGCGTCATGCTCACTCTTTCACACGGGATAGCTTGGCGCGATCCGTCGCGACCCCTACCGGCTTTTGTCCATCACTAAGCATCGCCTTCCCTGTAACGCTTGCCCATACCTGCCTGTCACCAACGTGGTACAGTGTCACATCTTTGTTTCTTCCCTGTCATCGATGCGACAATCGTATGAACAATGCATAAAGGTCTAGGCTCATACGAAACTTGGCAAAATTGACTTTTCAGGCATTGTATTATTCAACACCCCATCATCAATGCTTAGTGAGGATCGCTTGCTTGCATCAAACTCTCGCAGCAACGATTGGCAAAGTGTCGTCAGTGCTTGTCAGCGTGACCGGCCTCACCGATGTTCAAAAGGAAAGAGGTCGAAAAAAAAACACGTCCAGGGTCCGGTCTACCTAACGTTTGCATTCAACAGAAACTTAATCCAAAGGCGGAGATGATGGTGCCGAAGCGGCATCGAACGACAAAGGGGTAGGCAGAAGCAATATGGACCGCTAATGTCTGCGCAGGAAATTCGAACTAGACTGATGACACTTGAGAGAGCGGTGTCCAGCAATCGGAATTTATTTTCGCAAAAACATCGGTGTCGTCTATCCGTGGTCTATATAGCCTAGTGTTGCGAATAACGAGCTTAGGAACAAGTAGGAGATGATTCATTAGTCAGTACTCTACTTGCGACACTAGCGATTCTAGCCGGTTACTTCATACATGTAATCTCTGCAACAAAGCTCTCAGGATCCAGTTTTCCCTCCCTGTACCATCTTCGATTCTCCTCAAGCTGTCATCAATCTGCCTCTGTAGCCGCGTCAATGTCTCTTGTGTGTACGCCATGCTACCCGCACAATCGAGCTGCTCCAGCACAAGCCGTTTTTGCTCATCAGATAGACATCCAACGTCGCGTCTCCGTTGGAGAAGCTCGCGCAGTACTGCACCATCTTCACCACTACTCAACGCGTGAACAAGCGGGAACGACATTTTCCCCTCGTCCAGATCCTCGCACCAACCCTTTTGGGAGCTGTACTCGGACGACCAGAGGTTCTGGTAATCATCCCGAATCTGGTATTGCATCCCGACAAGACTTGTAAGACGTTGAATATCCGTGTCTAGCGCGACGTTTGATGATGTGCAGTTTGCAGATGCAAGCAAAAGGCGAGCCAACAGGCGGAAAAGGCCTCCAGTCTTCTTCTTCGCCATGTCCAAATACTCGTCTTCCGATGGGCAATGGCTGTGGCGTGTCCAAAAGAGGTCGTGAGACTGACCAATGTGCAACTCGGCAAGCTCGTCGAGGACAATCTTCAGCCCCGTGGCGCCTAATTCACGAGCCTCATTTACCGCTTGGAGAATCTCATAACATCCAGAGTTGATCGTTTGTGCAGTCCCAAAGACGGTGTGCGTTGCTGGCTGGCCTCGTCGGAGATGGGATCCATCTTCAACATCATCGAGCATCAGAGACGCGCCGTGTAGCCGGTTGCCTAGCGATTTGATGCGGCATGTAATGGGCTCGGGTACGTTGAGCCAAATATTGAGAGCGTCGATGAACGTGTCGCGCACGCCCTTGGAGGGAAGCGAAGTAATGTAGTCGAAGGGTGCCTTGACATGTTTCAAATCTAGCAAATCATTTCCGGCCATGTGCTTTGGATCAGATTTCGAAGAGGATACAGATACACTGGGCGAGGTCGAGATGTCATCGCTCCCTATAGAGCTCTCATCTTTGGAGGCTTGGAGGGATGTGTCAGTAGATGAACGCGTGGAGCTTCCATCATGCTTCTCCTCCCCCCCTGGAAGCCTTCTAACAGTATCATAATCGAGATCCAGAGTCTTTGGAAGCCACTCCGCTGTCATTGCATCCTCAACACCCGCGTTTGCGTCATATCTGTACGTTGGATGATACCTTGGACAGTTCAGACTCCAAACGACATTCCCACCAATCTGGTAAGCCAGCGCATCCAAATGCCTGTCCAGCTTGTCCGACACAGGTGCATTGACCTGCCTGAACTCTGCGCTATTCTTCAGAAGCTGGCCCTCATATCTTCTTGTTGCTTCCAGAGTCATTCTTTTTGCCTCGTCTACGTCCACATCGTACCACTGCATGTGAAGCCACACGGCATTTGTAATCGTCTGCAACTTTTCCGAATCTTCAAGCTCGGCATATTCGCGGTCGAAGGAGAAGAAATCATTGGCGAGACTGGCAGCTATAAAGCATGGTTTACGGATTGGCTCGAGTAGAACATCCTCTTCTTTACTGAGCGTCACTCCCATGCCGAAGAGTATCAAGGCTTCTGCCCACCTGGTCAAGTCAGTCTCGACAAATGTTGCGCTCGGTTAATGGAAGAAGAAAAAAGACTTACACCGTTCCTGCATCAATTATGCGAAACTCAACATACTCTTCCAAATTGGCGAAACAGGTATCCTTATCCCGATCAACCCTAGCGAGCATGACTCTTCGTGCTTGCATGATCCGCTCCGCACATACTTTGTCAATGGACGTGAGTTGCATCATTATCTTTGCTTCGATCTGCATTCTACCTGGTGCCGGATTTGTCTTTGTCCACTCACCATGCTTGTTGTGATCATCAGACTTTGGCCATAACCATCAGCCATCTACCCCTTACGAAAAGTTATAGAGCTATCCACATACCGTAATCGACTCTGCAAGATCGAGCATATTATCGTACATATATGCATCTATGTGTAGTTAGCAAATGAGCACCATATAGGTGCGATAGCATCGAGTGTGGGGAAAAAAATGCTGCATATAGTGCATATCTTACATTCAATGATATAGGCAAGCAAACGCACCCTTTCCGGCTTTACGAGTGGAAGAACCAGAGCCGTGAAGTTGCCATTGATGGGATTGCATCCCCCAAATTCTTCAATCGGCCCAATATACTTGATCCAGTCCAGTCTCGCTTCATGGCATCCGATGTTGGCCTCGAACTCGAACCTGTGCCGCCTTAGCGTATAGCCTGAGCAGAGGTTTTGAGTTTCGTATCGTGAAAGCGAGACGAGGTAGGAAGTTTCGTCGTCTAATGCTTGCTTTGACCTGTCGACAATCATGATGGGAGTAAAGAAGCAGGTTCAAGGACTAATCGTATATAGTACTTTTAGCCAAGTGCTCCTCTGGAATCGTGCAAAACAGTACAGCTCTTATACAAAAATGGTTTGAAAGAGTCGTCCAATACTCTTCATACACTGAATGCAATGCAATGCAATGCACATCTGGCATACTGTCTGCGACCCTACTGATCAATTGCCACTCTCGTACCTACTATAGTCGGATAGCTGGAGAGCCGACGCGCTTTTTGAGCTACGCCCATCTCGTACCTACTAAAGTTGGGCTGATGGAGATCTGACGCAATTATTATAATGTACTTGATGAGCGAGTGACGCAGACAAGCAAGTGACGTACTTTTACTAAGCCTCTACAAAAACTACTCTCTAATACACTCCATGCGTGCCTAGTACTAATAGATCTAGACATCTATAACTTTTGGTTTTATTTGAGATTTTAAGCGACTAGTATACTTGTGCGACCAGTACAGCTATAAGTAAGAGGAACTTTAATTGCATAGTTACGCATTGCACTAATCCGCGCATTCACTCAGCATACGCCACGTGCGAAAAGTTGACGATCTCTCTAGGTCCAATCCTTATTCTGTGTCTATCTATCACTGTTCTTTTTCCGCCACCCTCTCATTTAACCTGGAACCAACAGCCAATTCGATAAATCAGGATTGACATTACCCTTCCGCTGCAATCTCGGTCTCGTGTTCGGGTTGACACTCGACTCGTTGTTGAGTACTGTGCTCATCGGTAAAAGACAGGATGAGAATGTGCAATTGCTTTTGGAATCTACATCAGCCGTAGTATCCCCCAGGTGTCCACATTCGACCCCACAGACTATGCAACCTAATTCAGAAATAGCTACAGCCATCCACTGCAGCACTGGCTTCCCTTGCTGTAGGGAACCTAATCATACGGTAGGTTTCACACAAGAGAGTTGAACTCCGCGATCGCATCGGAGACGGATGTCATCTCAAACCATACTGGATCATCAAGCAACTACGAGCACCGTTATCAGAGGGCAATGCGAGAACAAGGTTCTGGAGGAGATGCTTGGCTGTGGCATGGTCATGGTAGTGCCTACCGCGGACCGTAGTCTGTGACTGATTGTGAAACTGCCTGCCTACGGGCGGCAAGATATACTTTAAACACATACACGATGAGTAGATGAACGCAGCAATGTGTGACAACCCGGGCCTCGTATAGTTTGTGTTTTCAGTCCTGATGACTAGGGACCGTGTTTCCAAAGAGTTTCTGGATGAGTGCCAAAGATGTCTTGGCTGTGTCGTCAGAGGTAGATTCCTAAAGTCACACGCACATGTGTTTAATACGTCATGCATTGCTTGTCTCTTGGCTGAGGGACAGGACATGCGCAGTAGTACAATCTGATATCAATAAGTTACCCCACGTGGTGCGTGGGCCTCACGCGTTGCTGGGCATGGCTAGCGCGAAACCCTCATCACAACAAACATTGCATGTGCGTGTGCGTGTGCGGGTGTCAACATCAGCCCTACCGCACACTCCGCATACAGCGTCACTCACCGACAAGTTGCAAAGTAGATCGACAACTGCAACCGCAGCATCATCGCAAAAAAATTACAACACACAATGGCCGACCCGGGTATGTTCTCGGTGCGCCGCCAAGTAAGTTCATGTTGAACCCCCCCCCTCTTTTGTCGCATCTCGCTCTCGTGCTGGACATGTCCCCCTAACAACACGCGCAGACTCTGGGCCCCGTCACCAATAACGCCTCTGCAATTCCCATGCCCGCCTCAGCCATGAAGCGCACCAGCTCCATCAACAATGGGCAGCAACATCAGTTTCCCCCAAACAACGCGCGCTCGCAAAGCGGAAGTAGAATGTCCCTCGCGCCCGGCCGCCCAAGCCAGCCCCTCTTTCAGCGCTCCTCGTCCGGTACAAACCTGGCCGAAGGTTTCCAGTCGGTCCACCGAAATTCTACAAGCAACTTTGGTGCAGGCAGCGCTCGCAAGAGCTTTGCACCAGGCGCATCCATATTCCAGACACCAGCTCCGTCATCTTCAGCCCCAACGTTTGAGCAAACCGTACAACGACGAAGTAGCGTCTTCAAGTCACGAACATCACATGGCCCTGGTCAATCCGGCGTCAAGCAGTCCTTCTTCCAGACGGCGCCAATGCCCTCGGTTCCCCCCACGGATCCGCGACGCCTCAAGGATGCAAGCACGCGTGCGCACATGGCACAAGAATTACTCGAATACCTAACTCAAAATAACTTTGAGATGGAATCCAAGCATGTGCTGTCGAACAAGGCTATGACATCACCAACACAAAAGGACTTCAACTGCATGTTTCAATGGCTCTACAATCGCATTGATCCCAGCTACCGGTTCCAAAAGTCAATCGACCAGGAAGTCCCAGTATTGCTGAAGCAGATGCGCTACCCGTTCGAGAAGTCCATCATGAAGTCGCAGATTGCGGCGGTTGGTGGTAACAACTGGTACACCTTCCTCGGCCTGTTGCACTGGATGATGCAACTAGCGCGTCTCATGCAAGCATACGAGGCTGGCACCTATGACGACGCTTGCTTTGAGGCTGGGTACGACGTCTCTGGTGACCGCATCATCTTCAACTTCCTGTCCGATGCCTACAGCACTTGGCTCTCAGCCGAAGACGACGATGACGACGAAGAGGCACAGAAAAAGCACATGGAGCCTCACATCAGGACCATGGCCGCAAAGTTCGACGCAGCAAATGCTCAGCATCATGAGCAAGTCAGCCTGTTGGAAGCTGAGCACAAATACCTTCAAGACCAGATTGAGGAGCTAGGAAAGTCCGGCCCAAGGATCCAGAAGCTCGAGGAACAGATCCGCATCCTAGAAGAAGACCGCGTCAAGTTTGAAAACTACAACAATTCGATGGAGGGTAAGGTCAAGAAGTACACCGACCGCTGCTCGTTCCTGGAGAAGTCGATCGAGGAGATTGAGGCTGAGCTTGAGGCTTCCGAGAAGGAGCAACAAGAACTCCAGGCCATAATCGACGGCCGAGGCATGACTATTGCGGATATCGACCGCATGGCAAATGAAAGGGATCGTCTCGATACTTCTCTCCAAGCGACATCAACACGACTAGAAGAGTCGAAGAAGCGCGTGGCAGACAAGGAGCTGGCCGCGTCACGCAAACTAGATGAGCTCGAACAAACCATTGAGCGATACAACAACCTTGGCTACCAGATTGGTGTGATACCCTCCACAGCTGTCAACGCAAAGGGACAGGACTACGAGCTCGTCCTGACCATAACCGACGGTCCCAACTTCTCTTCATCACAAATGGGTGGCTCATCACAAGATGCATCCGACCGTCTGCTTCACGACGCAGGCACTGGCTACTCGCCAGCCCATCTCCTCAACCTCGACCTCCGCGGCACGGTCAAAGCCAACATCCTCTCCCTCCGCAAGGAGATTGCCGAGCGTCGCAACCAAGCACTGGAAGCAGACATGAACAACCATGACCTGCTCGACAAGATCAAAGAAGCCATGGACGACAAGCAAGCCGAAGTCGAAGCCCTCGGTCACCGCGTTGCCCAAGCCGAAGAAGAACTGGAGAAGCTACGCGAAATAACAAACACGCAAAAGAGCCAGTCGGATGCTCAAATCGAACGCATGGAGAAGGAACTAGGTCGCATGCGCAGCGGCCTAGGTGAATCCGTCCAACTCATGGTCCAGCGCGAAATGGCCGTCAACATTGAGTAAGTCTGTCCTTCAACAAACTCGATTTGCCCCAACCTAATCAACAGAATAAGAATCAAATTTTTATTTATTTTACTAATCCACGTGCCTTGTTAGATACGAACAACTCCAACTCCGCGCCAATGCTCTGCGCGAAGAACTGCACACGGAGATTGAGCGCATGCTCGACGACATTGTCCGCTTCAAACTCCATGTCCAAAAGTCATTAGAGGAGTACGAGCAGTTCATCGCCGATGAGGTGGAGCGCAGCTGCGAGGAGCAGGATGCTCTTGACCAAGATGCCGAAGCTGAGGATGAGGACATGGTTGATGATGAGGAGTAAAAGAGAGGGAAAAAAAAACCCCCTCTTTTACCCCCTTTTTTTCATACCGTTTCTTCGTCTTTCTTGAGTTGGTTGTTGTTGTTGTTGTTGTTGGCAGGATGGACATGAACGTGACGACTTTTGCGTAATGAAGTGCAAGTTCTCATGATGGCGTTTACTATTCTTA
>JAXRVH010000058.1:3066-174186 GCA_034640345.1 Drechslera avenae
GTATAAGATATAGGCTAAAGGGCACTTAGATAGATAAGATAAATAAGGATTATAATAAAGAGGTTATAATAAATATTACTTAGATAATAATAACTAATATATAAAAAAATAATACTATCTTAAATACTATATTAAGTATATATTTCTATAGAACCTTACTACTATAACCTACTTCTCTAGTAGCTCTACTAAAGGCTCTCTAGAAAGCTTATACGCTAAGTAATATATATAAGCTTAAATCTTAGTTAAGCCTAATATATAAGCGCGTACGCTAGTATAAGAGCTTATTACTAGCTTTAATTATTATAGTAATTAACTAGCTAAAGAAGAGCGCTAAAGTAATAATACTCTCTACTAAGCTAATACGCGATTAGATTACTAGTCTTAAGAAGGCTAACAGCGTAGCGTTAGCGCGTAGGTAGCACTCTAAAAGGCGTATATAGAAGTATAGAGTACTTATAAAGAGAGCTAAAGAGAATATACTAGCTTAAAATAAGGCTAACTAGTAGATTACTTATAAAGAGTATTAAGAAGGAGCGCAATTAGGCCTTAGCTAGCGCGCTTAAAGGCGCTACACTAGGTGTAAGAAGACTAGGTATAACTTACATATATATAACGCTAATACTATTAATATAGAGTAGTCTACTATATTAATATCTAGTAACAATATTATCGCGTTGTTAAGATACATCGCTTTAAAGTTAGAAAAGTTAGTAGGGTGGCCCACTCGCTTGTGTAGACCGCTCGCTTGTCAGATACGTTAGGTATTTGATTAATCTCTTCTTTCAGAATCAAACACAGCTGCGGTTACTAACCCCACTTTCTGTACGCTTTCAACTGCAAAAAATCCCATGGACTGACACTTCACCCCCACCAAGAAACGCTACAGGTAGGTAGGCTCTACACATTGAGTGATGTTCACGACGTGTTGTTGGATGGAACACGTGCACACGTCTACACGTGATACGCTAGCCGTTTCGGTCGGTGGGGGCCTCCGCAAACCCGAGCCTCCGCCATCACGTGTCGAATCGCCACCTAGTCATCGACAGACTGTTTTGCACAAACTCTCTACAATCGGAGCCCTCCGAAAAACTGCCATGCATGCTGCTGCAGATTAGGCAACGATACGCTTATCGTCGATCCAGGTCAAGCCTGCAGTCTACCACCCTTGGCAGCGACTCTCACCGTAAGATGAGCTGAACCACACTTACCCACCATCCATCTACCATCACTACAGACATGCATACTCACTTGTCCTCCTTAGCATCTGACCCTTTGCATGCAGTCGCATCTCTTTACACAACCATTGTCGGTCGGTCGGTCGTGTTACCCCACCTCCACCGGTGAACATCTTTTACTCAAGGCAGAAGTTATGGGGGGAAAGAGATGGAGTTTTCGTCACGTAAAGATATATTTTCTTTACCTCCGGGCCGAATGGCACATTCGGCTTTGCATGTTACATACTGAAAGCTTTTACGTCAAAGATGCTCAGCCAGCATCGGTTCAACCATGCCAGAACTCGTGAAAAGAGGCTGCAATATGGCATGTCGTTATGTTTTCAAGTTTCATAGGTGGTGTTCTCGATTATTCTCTGTTCAAGCCTCACGTAGAGCAGTTTCCTGTGGCTTTTACTGGTGTTCGTGCGAGACTCCGAGCCTCACCGGTTTTCGTACCATTTCCCTATCTTGTCATCTCCGACAAGTTATTAGCCTCTTTCTGTCCCGACCGATTGGTGGAGGCCCCCCGTTCGCATGCCGTAGCTCGAAAGTGCGACTTGATGTGACAGTTCTCACAGGCAAAATTATTCAGGCGCTATCAGATCGCCTTCCATACAGCCGAGTGTAAGCACCGAGTAATCCGTAGAAGGCCCCTGCTTCCGAAGTGCTGTAGTTATGCCACAAAACGGTTGTCTCATGAGACAGGGCTGGCCCTATAGATCCACTTCAGCACGGAGGCTTATCAGAGCGATTGACAACTACGACTCTTTGTTGCGGACTACGCCCTTCTACAAAGAAGCATATTGTGACTGGACTTCCGGCCAGTGCCCTATTGGCTGGAGCAATCTGCCTGGCGGTATAGTAGACCAACATGACGACGCACGTCAAGACTTCTATCTGCTGTTCATTCGCGGAGGCCAATCGTCTCTTATGTTGATTCCATTTCCCGTCCTTTGGCTCCTATCAAGCTCTTTCCACCAGCCCCACACGCACAAGGAATTTGCTTCTTTTTCCCAAGCTATCAACAGCTAAGATTTAGGGGAGGCCTTCACCCGCACCATGACCAATAGGATGCTCCGTGTCTGTTGTGCATTCACTTGGCCCAGAAAGGCGTCGAAAGTAGGCAACTGTAACCAAGAGGCTACCAAGTCGGCGTCAAGCCCTTCACCGATTCGCGCCACTCTAGTATCCAAGCATCCCTGAGCGTTGCAAAAGAACGGTGGTAGCCGCTGTAGCTTTGCTAGTGTTAGAGTGGGCTTGAGGGTTTCTACTGACAAAGCAGGTTTTCGATCGACTACGTTGCGTTTCTGCAGCTGCTAATTGGCGGCACTGGCTCCACAGAGCCTTGTAATGTGTTCATTATTACAAATGTTACGGTTCTTTGGCGGCATTGGGAAGTAGGTTAATCATCATGGCCGTGGCGCCACGTTCACCGTCTTTACAGATTTAGTTTTCATCCGAGTGAGTCACTAACTGATATCAGATCATACAGTATACAGGAGGCGTAATGGACGCATTCATAAATTCGCCAGGCCTCTTGTCTTTGCGAATCAGAACACTGGTGAAAGTCGCTGCGTTCCCCAAATTTTCTTCCCCTCTCTACACGAGCGCATGTTTTCTCAAAAAGAAATGTCTAGCACCATGCGCATCGCAGTAGCAGGTAAGGTAGTCGGCATTGCAAGTCTCAGATAAGCAACAATCTTACTTTTGACAACTCATAGGCACGTCCGGTCTGGCACTTTCAATAGCCCAGGTGCTCAATAACTCTACTAGCCATCAGTTGGTCATTCTTTCGCGGACTGTGAGTGCTCATAGATCGACATACCCTCCCCCTCCTCAACACAACATATGGCAATTCTGACAGGACCCAGCATCAAACAAGCCTCATAGCGTCCGGTTACAACTGTCAAACAATTGACTACAACAACCCTGCCTCCCTCCAACATGCGTTGCTGGGCGTAGATACTGTCATCTCCACGGTTATGGGTAACTCCCAACTTCGGCTCATCGAAGCGGCTGTACAGTGTCGGGTGAGACGTTTCGCACCCGCTGAGTTTGAAGGTCGGCCGAGTCTACGAGGTCAAAACGAGCTACTCGATCGTAACCGCAAGTCGGCCTTGGCTTTGCTGGAGCATTATCGCAGCCACATGCAATACACAGTCTTCGTATGTGGCATATTGTATGAACGCTTCTCCGTGAATGGGATGATGTCCCATCGGATTGGATCCAGTACTGGCTATGGTCATGAAGGTGGATTCATTGCCGATCCTCGGCAAATGACTGCAACAGCACCGATATATGACGCGGCGCAGAATCCGTCGTGGATATGTCTTACTTCAGCATACGATGTAGCACAGTTTGTGGTTAGAGCTATCGATATGCCCAACTGGCCTGTTGAGATGAGCATGTGCGGTGAGCGCATGACCGTTCAAAATCTGGTAGGAACGATCAGAGCTTGCAGGAGTACGTGTTGCCAACTCAAATATAGTCAACCTATTTTACTGATATACCACTAGACCGACCCTGGGCTAGCATAGATTACCAAGCCCCCGCGAGTACGGAAACAATCTTCAATTTTTATATGCAACGACTGACCAAGTGTGTAGGCCTTGAGTATCAGATAACGATGGCTCAGCTCGGTGGAGATGTAGCTGGGCAAAAGCGGCTCGCCCCGCTTCTTGCTACAGCAGAGGGTCTCTACGACTTTACAGTGCCGGCATACCTCAACTCAGTGTTTCCAGATATTCGAGTTACTCGCTTCCAGGACTGGTTTCTGCGAAATTGGGCTTCTATTCCTTAAGATGCGACTTGTGGTGGAAGCGTTACCTGTGTACTTGGTTACGACCTTGCAGCGTCCAAATTCGCCATATCCGCCCGGTTTGGGCGAAAACTTCCGACAAGCTACCGGCAGGTCTTTCGTTCCTCCTGTTTCATGCTTGGTTTTTTTCTCTTGCTATTACAGACAGATTTGTTACGGGTCGGCCAAAGAACTTAACGTTGTAAGGTCATACATTGTGAACAACTCAAAACTCACACCATGACCATGTTTCGTAAACATACTGTCTTCGAATTCTATATTCTCGCTAGAATTCTTTCTGGTCATGCTTGCTCGTGTGCTAGATAATGGGGCTACAAAGTCTTGGGTGCTCGGGGAGATGTTCCGCATGGTTTTGTCGCACTAGCACCACCACACGCGACACTCACACTCGCGGCCCCCAATCCTTCAAAGCATAGACACAAGCACTAACTGATTTTGCAGAAGACCACCCGATGATCCATGTGAGAAAGGCCCGCTCTGAGGTTGATCGAAATCTTCGTCGCGGTATTGCATCAGAAATACGTCACTGGTGGGGCGAGAGCTCCCCGCTACCATAATAAAAGTCCAAGGTGTCAACAGAGTCTTCTTTCCAATATCACAATCACGACTTCAATCGCATCTTGATAACCAAACACAAACCTCAAACAATTTCAACACCTCTCTCATACCGAAATCGTAAGTAAAATTCCTCGTTGAAGTCTGCGATCTTGACTTGAAACTTTAACCATCAATTCTTGTGTTCGATCGTATCACTGACATGTCTAGAACACAAATACATCCAAAATGGTTTCCTCTAGACAAGGCTACGCACCGACTACCGTTGATGTCAAGGAAAACCCAAAGGCCGTCGACCAGGCTCAGTCCAACCTCTCCCTTCCCGAGCAACCTCCCGTTGCCTCGGACTTCAACTCCTCCGATGAGCGTACTGTAAACGTCGGCTCTGGTGGCCAGGAAGACTCTTTCGCCTCCGGTGGCGGTGCCATCCGTGAGCCCGCAGTCGCTGCAGGTGGTCCCGCTGCTCGTGAGGCCAAGGATGGTCTTGATGGTCTTCCCAACGACGCCGTCTCGCGCGAGGCAAAGGACCACTCTGGTCTTACCAACACCACCAACAAGGACTACGGATACCCAAGCAAGAATGACCCCAGCTCTGGCATGAAGCAGTAGAGTACTGCAACGGCTGGAAACGATTGAGATACCCGAAGCTTAGTGGGACTGGTGGATGTCATAATTATGAACTGCTGCTGTCACTGCGTTCAGTAGCCGGGCTGCAAGAGCAGTGCCGTGTAAAACTAGATGAAATGAATGAATGAATGAATGACGTAAAAATGAACTCGCATACTAGTTACGGTAACGCGATGGTTGACGTGATGATGTTAGTCAGTTGCGTGCATCAAGTTCGTCATACCAATTGTGAAATGTACGAAACCGGAAAGTTGGATGCATGAGCTCTTGATCAGCAAATCCGCACAACTTGTCCAACATTGCAAGCGTACCTGATGCCACAAAATCGCAATATGCACAAATGCTCCAATTTTAGCAAGCCACCATGTGGATCACCCAGCCGGGCTTCCGATCGACATTGACGCTTTGACGTTTTGGGAGCGGGGTCGGGCTGAGTAGGGCTGAGGTGTTATTTTGACGTCAAGGATACGCCATTGTAACGGGTCAGTGTGATGGCGAGAAGACGTATTGTGGTTGTACATAGAAAAGGCTGTGTTGGAGCTTTATCGAGACTGACTGATAACACAACACTTTACTCCTACCTACTCGCACCTTGCTGCTGATTCGACCAACTCAATTGGATTATACAAAGATTTGACCTGATATCAACTTCACTTGTCGACAATATGGCATCTTCATACGGAACAAAGGTATGATCCTGTTCTTTGTAAACGCTTTCGTCTTTACAGACATTGCGGCAGCCAATTCAAACCCGCATCACCATCTCAAGTTTCCATACTAACCCCATGCTCAGGTCACCAAGGACCCTGAAGCCAACAACCGCATCAACGAAGCTGTCGGTACTGTAACCTCCGACTCCCTCGCGGGCGAGTCCCTCAAGAACTCTGGTTCCTTTGGCGCTGGCAACCCCAAGGCAGGAGCCACGGCACAGCCCTCATCCTCCACTACCACAAACACAACCGACACCTCTTCCGCTACCAAGCTCCCCTCTGCAGCTAGCTCCGAAGAACGCGAGTCGATGATCGGTCGCACTGTAGAGCAGGAGATGGACGAGGCAAAGGGTCGTGGCAAAGAAGCTGGCGTCGGACCTACTTACGCTGTGCCTGGTGCTACTTCGTCGGCAGGAAGAGCAGAGGGACAGGCCAGTTATTCTGGAACTGCACCAACGGGATTGCAGGCGGGTAGGAACATTGATCCCAGCGTTCTGCAGCCCAAGGGCACAAATCTAAAAGAAGACAAGGACTTGAATGGAGAGAGGAAGTATCCTGAGATTGGGACCGAGGATGACCCTGCAAGGGCGCATGAATTGAAGTTGCAGAAGACGGATGCGGTGCCTGCGGGGGTATCTAGTAGGAATGACATGGCACAGGGCGGGGATAGCAAGTTTAGTGGATTAGGGGAGGCGAATGCTTGAGTGGGTGAAGGGGAACTAGGAGACATGTAATTGGAGACTAAAGCAGAGGAAGATTTGATGAATGAAAGAAACCTTATGAGATGAAGATAACTTATCAGCAACGATTCAGTGATGAACTCTGAAGAGAAAAAGTGTGTCTGAGGGGTGAAGTCTTCACGTAGCGGCGCCATCCCAAACGGGCCTCTTCCGCGGGCGCACGGACGCGGGCCGTTGCACCAGAGCTCAAGGTGGCCTTTCGCGACTGCAAACACCCCGGAATCTGACGACGTCGCTCTTTCACCCACCCACTTCCCACAACCTTCCTTTCGTTCAGCTTCTTTTTCGCTCGGCTGGAACTTTGCGAAGTTGCGATTGCGATTGGGGTCTGCAGCACCCTTCTGTATGCGCGACTGAGTTGCTCAGCATGAACGGCTTCGGGGAACATGGCCATGATGAGGATCCGTTTGGGCCTGCAAAGGGCGGGATCGTGTCGAGCTTTGATGCGTTTCGTAAGTTGCAATCGACAGGGCGGAGCTGGGTGTTGGGGGAGAGGAGACCCGAGTTCTTGCGACACCATCAATACTCCAAGATGATAAGAGATGAGGCTAACGATGATACCCAGCCAAAACCAAGAAGACATATCTAGTGCAGGGCCGCAACTCCTCCGCGTGGACAGTAACGCTCATCTTGACATGTATTTACCTATCATGGTCCGAGATATCGCGCTGGTATGCCGGCTCAACCTCGCAATCCTTCGCCGTCGAGAAAGGCATAGCCCACGACATGCAAATCAACCTCGATATTATAGTCGCAATGCGCTGCGCTGATCTCCATGTCAATATGCAAGACGCCGCCGGTGACCGTACTCTCGCCGGAGAGCTTTTGCGCAAGGATCCTACCTCATGGTCGCAGTGGACTGGCAATAACCTAGAGAGGGGAACACATGAATTTGGCATCGAAGCCGACAAGGCGCAGCCTTGGGAAGAAGTATGGGATGTGCATGAGCAGTTGGGTAAAGCGCGGAAGAGGAAATTCAGCAGAACACCGAGAACCAAGGGCGAGACGGATAGTTGTCGCATCTTTGGTAGTCTAGACGGAAACAAAGTCCAGGGAGATTTCCACATTACCGCCAGGGGACACGGGTATATGGAGTTTGGCGAGCATCTGGACCATTCATGTGAGTGCTCACTATGTCGCGTAACAGGCGAGGGGAAACGATGTATACTAACACATGATGTAGCGTTCAACTTCTCCCACATCATCCGCGAAATGTCCTTTGGCCCTTACTACCCCTCGCTGACCAACCCTCTCGACGCCACGATTGCTGTGACACCAACCCCTGAGGACAAGTTCTACAAATTTCAATATTACCTCTCCATCGTTCCTACAATCTACACCGACGACTCCACTCTTATGCCCCAGCTCGAAGCCGCCGCCGTCGCTACCAAAGATGACCCCGGTGCCGCGTCCTTGTTCCACCACGCTCACGCTATCAAGACGAATCAGTACGCCGTTACCAGCCAGTCACACACGGTACCTGACAACTACGTACCAGGTATCTTTGTCAAGTTCGACATTGAGCCGATTATGCTGGCCGTGGTTGAAGAGTGGAGCGGCTTCTGGAAGTTGCTTGTCACGCTGGTCAATGTTGTTAGTGGTGTTATGGTTGCAGGAGGTTGGGCATGGCAGATGTTTGATTGGGCGAGTGAGGTTGTGGGGAAGAGGAGAAGAAGGGGCGATGGCGTGGGCGTTTTGGGTACACCAAGTGTGGAGAAGCAGAGCTGGGATTAGAGGGTGTGTATATGCAAGGGTGTGATTAGGTGGTGGGGGTTGCATTATTGGCGTTTCTATGTTCTGTCCATTTTTTTCCTGAGCTGAAATATGGGTCTTAGGTTCGCGCATGTAGATGAAAATTTCATGATGAGAATATCTAACACATCATCGGCAATTCGTGAGTCGTTTTGGGTTGTTGTGATTGTGGAGGTGAATTGGTAGCAGCTATGTCATCTCCTATTATGTTGACTTCACTTCTCACTGCTCACACCAGGTACGCTAGTGCAATATCCCCACTTATGTGCGACAGGCTTCCTTTTCAATAATCACCACCTACCTTTATTGGGTTCTCACCTTTAGTTTGTTTCTCAGAGGCTCTTATAAGCTGTTCATGTTGTAACGCGGATGCGACAGTGGGTTTTACATGGCCCACTACTCTTCCTCCGTCCTCAACCCCAGCTCGCAACTACCGTTTGATTCTTCTCGCCTTGCAGATAGCATATCGAGTGTAACCATGGCACCACACGCAGAGTCGCCGCCACCGCCCGATCCCGCGCTGAGCCAGAGCGGAGATAGAGATGTTCAGATGGCAGAGTCCCAGGCCGATGATGAGCTTGACAATCTTACGCAGGGTCGATTTGATTCCCAACCAAACAGAGTTCAGCGCAGGCGCGGGAACCAAATTACTTCTAGTCTCCCATGGTTCACACCGAACCGCAGTCGGAACCGGGCGAGGTCGAACTACCGGCGTACAAGAGCCATGGAACTATCAGGTACAAGGACTACAAGAGAAGCGAACGCAGCACCGCAACTTGTCAACCAGCATCAAGTACACCGACGTGGATCAAGGTATCTCGAACATAACCATGCCCGGGAAGTCATAGACAGGCGCTGGCCGTATCGAACAACAAATCATTCACCTGAACATACAACACCCTTTCCTGGAGCCGGTGAAACAAGAAATAGGCAGTCGGACGAAAGCACACAAGAACAAATCCGCCGTCAAGACTCGCACACTGATAACCAAGTACTTTACATCAACATGCCTATCCTATGTTCTCAGCCAGAGTTTTACATGACCGCCGTCGTGCCCGTCGATGCCACCACCGAGGATCTCTCTGAAAAGGGCGAGTGCAGCATTTGTCTCGAACCCTTGGAACAAGGCGTAATCAAGTTCCTTGCCTGCGGCCACATGTTCCATACCGTCTGCGCACAGAGCTGGTTCGACGAAAGTGCACCACGTAGCGGTACAAAGCGAGGAACCTGTCCCAACTGCCGATGTGACCTGTACGAACCGGATCCAGCGTATGGAGTTAGGGCAGATACGCCGACAAGAGAGCTCTCAGAAGAGCCCACATTCGTTCCTCATGCCCCTCCTGTGCAAGAACCGCGTGCACCTAGGAGGAGACTGTCATTCTACGATTCCGAAGGACGCGACGCGATTCCTTCATCCTTTTTCACTTCAAATCCTCGAAACGAGCTCCCTGTGTCACCATACATAACAGGCCTATCCCGTTATCACCACAACCAACGAGATTATAGTGTAGATGACGGTTCAACTACAAACACGCTCTCTACATCGAGGAGATCAGTTCACCCTCGTTATATCCCTCCATACCAGCAAGATCAGGGTGGTCCAGTTCTCGCTCCCGTTATAAACACTAGCTCTGCGGCAGGAGCTGGCAGGATAACCCCGGAGACTATGATGGTATCTAGCCCAACAGGGGACACGACATCCTCTCATCAGCAGGGGACCCAGGCAAATACAGCAACAGCAGTAGCCCCAGAAATACCCCCTCCGCCCTACCCATTCTTGTCCCGCGCCGCACTAGCCGCCCGAGCAATCGAAGAACGTCGGCCTTTTCAGCTCGATCCTGCTCTAGCCTCTCGTTCGCAGCCACATAACTCGCACGCAGGTACTCGGCCCGGAAGGTCCACTTTGCCTCCTCATAACCGGTCCATAGTTATGGATGTTTTACCCCAGGAACTCAGAGACCATGTCATGCAGTCTGAAGAATTTGTGACTTTAGTACCGGGGCGTATACGCCATCGTACTAGGTATCTGGAGCAGCTTGCGGCGTTAGAAAATCAGGATCCAAACACAGGGCAGACAAATCGTGTTTTTGCTGCGCCGTCCAACAGACGTCGTACTACAGCTCCACTAGTTCAAGATCCGCTGCGTCCATCTAGTACCCGGTCACCAAATCGTCCATCAAACCAAAACGTTGCTGCCGATCAGAGGGGGTTGCTACGGTCAAATGGGTGAGTGAAAAAAAAGTCCTACGATGAGTACCTCCTTCAGCTCTAAACTCACTGACATAGACGATAGAAATGGGCCTTCATTTAACACCGATGAATCTCGTAGTCGCAGAGATAGGCGTCAGTCTCAGCTTTCTGCTGTTCATTCAGGCTCTGAACATGTATCAAGTAATGGAGATGCCTCTTCAACAAGTGACCTCGAGCATGATTTTGACGATAATGCCCAGATACGATTCAGTCCAAGGCGCCGTAACGCCGTGGTAGCCGCGAACTTCACGCGTCTTATGGCAGCCAATTATGGGACTGGCGCGGAAGAGCCTGACGTATCAATTGAGGGAGAAAGACGGGGCATATGGCGAGTTCTTACCAGTATAATGGAGAGATTAGGATATTAGGATCCATCCAGACATGATAGCGTAAAATAATTTTAGTCGTTTATTGTATGGATCGATGGGAAGTTATTCAGTTTGTAACATGGCATTTTGCAGTTTGTATAGCAGAGGTGGGGGGTTTCTTTACATATACGGGGCGGAGAGTGCGCGATAATTTGAAAACTTTTATGCATGCAAAGTACTTTGAGAGAGAACAGTGATCATGGATACAAGGGTTGCGGGCACTAATCCTACGTCTGTCATGTTGGGCAAAGAGAAGAGTGCCACGACGCAACAAATAATTCCTTGAAGACATGCAGATTGAACAACACATCACATTTAGTACCGTACGATTAAGAAATACAGTTACTGTAAGGCAAAAAAGGGCTTGCAAGATTCCTCGCGCCTGGGTCCCTCGAATGTAACTTTCACAGTGTATCATCAAACTTTCACAGCACATAACGAGCCAGCCCCAACTCTCCGCAATATATAGACAACAGTGCCTTGATTTCACAATGTATACCCACAACATAACTTCACAATATGCAGACTTCCCACCGCCCTCTATTACTTATAACCTCATGTATTTTCCCTCTTTATTCCGATTATCATCACATCAACAACGACAACAACGACCATCATTCAAACATACAACACAAAACCAGCATATCAACAACAATACCAATCATAGCAGGACCAAGCACCATTACAGTGATAATGGCTCCAACCCTCCCTTCCCAGGCAGAGTTCTTCGTCTCAGGTATAACCCCCGCCCCCACCCAGCCCACCGTCGATGTACTCTGCGGCATCTGCCACGAGGAACTCGATGGCAACACAGTCCAGCTAACGGGAGCATGCAACCACTTGTATCACGGCATATGCATCGTAACATGGCTGCAAGGATCCACCCTCGGACGCTCGAACAACACCTGTCCCTACTGCCGGACTGAGCTGTACAACGCTCACGCCAACCGCGCTGCCGTTCAGCCCACCTTTGACTATGACTTTGACTTTGAGGACGATAGATTATTTGAACTCATGAATCCTTTCCCGAGCGTTGGACACATCAACTCCGCCATTGTGATTTTCATGAGGACTCAATCGGCCGAGTTCCGTCGCAACTTCCTTATGCAACATGCTCGAGGTATGTTCCGTTTCTTTCGCCAAATACATGCCGAGGTGGAGCCTATGGATCTCGTTACTCAATTGCTTCCGGAGATTATGCGCATGGATGAGGGGCGTGAGTTGGCAATTCGGCTTGAGCGGATCTTGGCGCGTGAGGATGATGATATGAATGGTATAGTGGTGGCGCCTATGTTGGCTGTTGGGGACGATGAGCAGCCTACTGGCGAAGAAGATGCGGAGTATGAGGAGGAGGAGGAGGAGGAGGAGGAGGACTGGAAGGCGGATTTGTTGGAGGTAGACGATGATCCTACATCTGACTATGATCCTGACGCTTGAGTAGCACGAAGGGGGGGGGAAGGGGCTGGGCGCGTCTGGGTTGTGAGATCACTATGATGCTCTGGCGCATCGCGCGGCGGCCATAGCTTCTGCTATCTTTGCATCGTCTTTGGCTTATGCAAGACTGGTGCCTGTCCTGAGGTGTTCTATTTATGTTGTATGTTGATATAGAATACAGTCTGTCACGTTCGATTAGTCTTGATTTCTTTCTATCGATTTTGAACACATTTGTATTTGAAAACATATTCGAACTCGCTGGGTCAATCATTATGCACAACGTTGTGAGGCTCGATTGTATCATTCTCCGTATCTCTGTGAGTAAACGAGCTGCCTAATATATGTGTCAACATCCAGAGAAATGGCATTTACAATAACAGGAGAGCATCTCTCCTTGCCGTCCGTACAAAACTTACATCTCTACAATCCATGCCTCTCTCATTTCACCACAAACTCCCTCTCCTCCCCCACGGGATCCACAAGATCTCTCTTACCATCTAACCACTTCGCTTCCCCAAACGGCAGCACCATGGCAATAACCTTGCTCTGAATGAGCCCCAGCGGAAGCGGCCCATACAACCTACTATCGCGACTCCATTCCAAATTATCGCCCTGGACCCAGCAATGCCCCTCGGGCACCCTAATAACCTCCTCCTTCACTCTCGCCCAATCTCCCTTGTCATCGTCCTCAAAGATATTTTCGTCCAGCCGGGCATGCGTCACCACGCTGACAAAATCCCCGGGCATACCAATCACACGCTTGCAGCCGCGTGTATTAGGGAAAATGGGATGTTTATACGTCACCACGTCGCCGACTTTGACAAAGCGCCCGCGGCGGTGTAATTTTGAGTATACAAGAACGTTTCCGAACATGGGCATGGTGGGCACCATGGAGGCGCCCCTTGTACTATCGAACCAGCAGATGTATTTCATAAAAACGTGACCGAAGAGGAGAATTTTCACGGCTCTGAAGCCCAAAACTAGGGTTAACTTGTTAGTAGCAATGAGGTGGTGGGAGAATGTTGGGGGTTTAACTACGTACTTCCCCACTCCTTTATGTCGTTCGGTAATACTGAGCTATTGCGGAGGCGGTGGTAAAAGGACCATGGTGGCGGCATGACGCAAGATATGTAGAGCGTTGCTATCGCTCTAGCATATTCGATGAGGAGGATTCGTTGCGAGCTTGCAATGGCGGCGACAAGCGATGGGTGTAAGGAATGATGATGTTGGAAATCTACAGTGCCATGATATCTCCGGTGCCAAGACATTTAAGTCCGTGGTTTATGCCACTTTGATAAGTTTGCGCGACTTGACACAGACACCAAACATGTTGCAAAGCGGAGATGAAATTCTAGGGCTAAAGAGTCCGGAGCAGGGTGCTTTACTGTAAGTGTTAATCCGGTGTCGTCTTCTACAAGTGTTATGCTGATACTGAGGGAGGCCTGCACCCACCGGCTTAGATGGCGAGGCAACATTGCAAGATGCTGTAAGAGGTGCTTCTATCTCTCTTACACTCGAAATCTCTTTGTTTCCATTCTACAGAATTATCACGTGCCCTACATCTTCCTCTTCATTCTAAGCTACTAAACAGCTAGCCACAAAATGACTCGCATTTTTACATTTCGATATCATATCATTCATCCTACTTCTACCCCAATACCATCATTCCAAAGCACTGCCCCATCCTAATCCTAGATAGACCTGATAAATACCTATCACGATCTCAACCCCACCACAATCCCAATCCTAACCTCACCTCCCTCGCCCCTCCAGTTCCTCCGCCACATCTCCCGCAACACGCCCTTTGTTCTCCGCTCTGGCGCCTCCGACTTTGCCGCCTGCAAAGAATGGTCCGCCGCCTACCTCATCAGCGTGATGCGGGACCAGCCCGTCAATGTAGCCATGACCCCTAGAGGAAACGCCGATTCCGTCATCCCCCTACCCTCACTAGACGGCAGCGGCGGCAGCAACAGTGGTGCCATATTCGTCAAACCGCACGAAACCTCCCTCCCCTTCCACACTGCCCTCTCCAAAATCCAAGCTCAAGAAAGGCTCGGCCCAGCATACACCGGCCCAACACACTACGCGCAAACCCAAAACGACAACCTTCGAAACGAGTACTCGACACTCTTCTCCGATGTACCAGCATCTATCCCCTGGGCGCGAATAGCCCTAGATACAGAACCCGACGCTATAAATTTCTGGCTAGGAAACTCGTACAGCACAACTGCGCTACACAAAGACAACTATGAGAACATTTACGTGCAGGTCCTGGGCAGGAAGCATTTTGTCCTGATGCCGCCCGTCGAGGCGGCTTGTGTGGCGGAAAGGAGCGTGTTGGCAGCGACGTATGCTATGAAAAATGGAGAAGGGTCTGCGGTGCCTAAGAATGATGTCGATAATGGTGGAGGGCAAAGAGATATGCAGAGAGATGATCTAATTATCAAAATCGACGCCCCGGAAGAGTACGTGCCTTTTGCTACTTGGGATCCTGATAGCCCTGCCGTCAATGCTACACCGTATAGCCACCTCTCGCGCCCGCTACGCGTCACGCTAGAAGAGGGCGATGTGCTATATCTACCCGCACTGTGGTATCACAAAGTGAGCCAGAGCTGCAACGAGGACGGCATCTGTTGTGCTGTGAATTACTGGTATGATCTCGATTTCAGTGGGAGTTTTTGGAGTACGGCAAATTTTGTTAGAAGTGTTGGATTGATGAGTATGCAGGAAATGGAGCAGGAGGAGAAGAAGAAGCAGAAAACAAAGGATTAAAAAGATGAATTCAGATGAAGATAAGTCCAAACAAAAGAAAGAAAAGAATATTGTAGGGTATCTTTCGAGCCTCCAAACGCAATGACAATCGACTAAAACCACACTACATTAATCCAGGATCTACCTAATCCCGAATCTTAACTTTGATGCCTACACCCCTAGCGCTCTGCCACACACTATCACTCACTTTGATCGGTAACTTCCTCCCCTTCAGCCGCTGGTCAATCAGCCAAAGGCCAACGACAAATTCATACCTATTCAGCCGGCCAATGTCTCTACTGTCGACTAGATCCCAGACCTCTTCCAATACGTGCGTGGGCAAGCGACTCCGCGTCCAAATCTCCTTGACACATATGTTCAGCACGTCAGCTGAGGGGTCGTCGTCAGGTGACGTAGAAGCAGATGTGGATAGGTAAAGGCCTTTGTTTGCCGCCCAAACACCTTCGTAGCGTTTTCGCTCTCGCTCCGTGATCTGGTCGCGCCATCGCCGTCGTGTACCCTCGTGATGTTTGTTTGGATGTTTCCGCCCTTTGATGCCCATAATGCGGGTTCCCTTTTTCTTGTACTTGTCAACCTTGCTGTCCTCATCATCTGATGACGAAGGCTCTTTTCGCAATGTGGTACGCATCTTGCCAGTATTTTTCGGTGGTGATTGCTTCGGGGGTGAAGGTGAACGATGAAATGGCGAGTGGTGGTGGTGGTGTTTGCGAGGCGGGAAAAGCGGCTCAACCGACACTGGACGTGGTGCTGGAGAGACGTTGCGTGAGTGAGATGCCAACGCCGCACCCATTATAGCGCTGGACAGAGACTCTCCAGTCATGTGCTGTGTAATCTGCTTGACTGATTCGCGCTGATAGTTGTTGTGATACACCGAAGGCGATGCACTTCCTGCAGTTGATGTTCGTCGACGGGGCGGCGAGAGGTTCTGTCGTGGCGTTGGAGCCGGGTTCTGACTTTGGGTGCGCGGTTTCATCTGTATCGATGCGGATGGCTGAAGTTTGCTGACTGTTGGCGTCAAGGCGGTATTCTTGGTGGCTGATCGTCGAGGCGGGGGTGGACTGGGCTTGGGCCTCTCTTTCTCTTCTTCTTCATCATCTTCTTGCTCCTCTTTAGCGGACTTGAAGGATGAAGGCGACGAGGGCGACATGAGGCCTTCTACCGATGCTGATACTCTGCGTATCTGTGAGGACGCTTTCCGTGACGGTGGTTTGGGAGGTGCTGAGACTGCTGTTTTGATGGGTGTCAATTGCACTGGCTTTTGATTGACGTGGGGAGATTTGACGGGGTCCTTTTGAGGTGTATTGAAATATGCTTGCTTGCTGACGCTATCATCGTTCTGCGGTGACAGCTGAATAGCGATGTTTGGCTTTGGCTTGACGGGCGGTGGTGTATGCGTCCTTGTCCTACGCAATGGCACGGCGTCTTCTTCTTTCGGCTCGGGAGGCATTCGGAATGCGCGCTGTGGCTTGGGCGATCGAACGGGAGGTGGGGAGTCTTGGGTGATATGTAGGGGTGCAGCAGGGGCTCTCGTCGGGGTTGTTGGCCGAGCTTGCTCAAACATCTTCACCAGAGAGTTTGTAGGCGGTATGGGAGTATCGTCGGTGGTTTCATGGTGTGGCTTTGGCTGTTGAAGGTTGCTAGCAGCCGAGTGCGATCCGAGGCTGTCTCTCCTCTTTTGAGGCTGCCGCGGGGGCTTCTTGTGCTCTAACCTCGCCAGTACATTTCCCACGCTCCCAGAGGGAGGCAGTGCATCCCGCTCATCCGTTTGTTTCTCGCTCATAACGGATGCCACGGCAGCCTGGCGTGTCGGCCGCAGCGGACTGTGGCGGGCAGCTGCAAGCCGAGCCGCGATGTTGGATGGGGAGGATATGCGGTCGCCGTGATCGTCAGGCACACCCAGAGAGCTGGAGCTGTCTGACTTGGATAGGTTTGGCCTGGTGCCGCCTACCGATCCGCCAGTGTAGTCTCTCCGCACGGATCCAGGGCTGCGTGTTCCGACTCTGGTGGCCGCAAGCAAAGCCCCATTATCTCCTCCCGTGTAATTATTCACCACCGGTTTCGGCTTCGGTGAAGGCTTCGAGAAGGCGAGCGAGGCACCTCGCAGCGCGGCATCGCGGACGTTGTGCTGCGTATCGCCGGCCGACTGCGGAACCCAGCCTTGGTTGCGTGCCGAGCTCATCTACGGTCCATTGGCTTTGGCGAGCGATAATGACGTATACAAGGTGCAATGAGGTCGATGTCTCCGGAGGGGGGTAAGCTGACCCTACGATGGAGAGAGAAACAAACGACCAAGCGGAAAGGAGCCCATGTTTCCAAGATTAGCACTGCTGAGCACTGGCATTGCGGCCTCGTGAATCATCTCCACAGCGCATGGATGAGTGATGATGCACTAACCGCATCCGGAGCCAAAATATCACGTGACTACGTGCGACGCTAAACGCGAGCACTGCCAGGCAACCACGGCCCGCACTTCATATACAAATGTCGACGTACCCAGTATTTTCTCTTCCAATGCACCATTCAAGATGGCAGAGGATACCCCTATGCCCGACACAGACGCTGTCAGGGAAAACACGCTCATGTACGGCCACGATGACGAACTGGACGACAAGTACCCTGCAAGACCAATAAACCTCCACAAAACACTGCCATTCCACACGCTATTCACAGACCTCTTCAATCCGCTCATAGAGACGCAGAAGAGGAAACAACCGGTGGGGCCTCGTCGGCGAGTAGGTCCACACGGACACTCCAATATGTCGCCCCATGAAGCCAGGCGGAACATCATCGAAAGATTTATTGCAAATTGGCGGAAACAGGTGGGCAACGACTTCTATCCGGCAATGCGACTCATCATACCGGAGAAAGACCGTGATCGAGCCATGTATGGTTTAAAAGAGAAGGCAATTGCCAAGGTATTGATCAAACTCACCAGAATCGGCAAGGACTCGGATGATGCGAAGCACATGTTGAATTGGAAGCTACCTGGCCAACTGAACAAGGCCTCGGCTTCCACAGCTGGTGATTTCGCAGGACGGTGCTACGAGATCTTGTCGTCACGACAACTCAAGACCGAATACAGCGACATGACCATTGCCGAGGTCAACAACGCATTGGATAAGTTGTCGCAAGTCGGTGCGGAAGATGAGCAAGTCAAGATATTTCAGAGGTTCTATCGAAGGATGAATGCTGAAGAGATGACCTGGCTGATCCGCATGGTCCTGCGTCAGATGAAGATTGGTGCAACAGAGAAGACGTTTCTCGACATATGGCATCCAGATGCAGAGACGCTGTTCAACATATCATCCAACCTCCGACGCGTGTGCTGGGAACTCTTTGATACTGAGATCCGACTGGAAGGCGAAGATACTGGTCTTAGTCTGATGCAGTGCTTTCAGCCCCAGCTGGCCCAGTTCCAAGACAAGGTTGGCTCTTTTCAAAAACTTGTCACAAGATTCAAGGGAAACGAAGACGAAGATACGTTCTGGATTGAAGAAAAACTTGACGGGGAGAGAATGCAGCTGCACATGGTAGAGGATCCAGATGCGCCAGGGGGGAAGCGTTTCGGCTTCTGGTCACGCAAGGCCAAGGACTACGCATACCTTTACGGTCGTCATTTCGATGGCGACGAGGCTGGTGCGCTGACACGCTTTACCACTGACGCGTTCGGAAAGAATGTCAGGAACATCATTTTAGATGGTGAGATGATCACTTGGGATATGGAGACTGATCACATCGTTGGCTTTGGCACACTCAAGACGGCAGCCTTATCCGAAAAAGAGAACAAGACAAACAAAACCACGGGTCAACGGCCGCTATTTCGAGTTTTTGATTGCGTCTATCTCAACGACAAATTACTCACACAATATACGTTACGTGACCGCCGGCGTGCTCTCGAGAGTGCTGTCAAGGGTGTGCATCGCCGATTGGAAATCCATCCATATATTGAAGCGCTCTCACACACCGAGATCGAGCCAGCACTGAGGAAGGTTGTCGCTGAGGCTTCCGAGGGCCTCGTACTCAAGAACCCTCGATCAATGTACTGCCTCAACCAGCGTAACAACGACTGGATGAAGGTGAAGCCAGAATATATGTCAGAGTTTGGCGAATCGCTTGATTGTGTGGTCATCGGTGGATACTACGGTTCTGGCCATCGCGGCGGCACCCACTCATCTTTCTTATGCGCATTGCTAACTAACAAGGCGGCAAAGCCGGGTGATCCAGAATATGAACACTGTTGGTCATTTTTTAAAGTTGGAGGTGGATTCAGTCGCGATGATTACGCTGCTATACGAGGTCGAACAGAAGGCAAATGGTACAACTGGGATCCCCGCCGACCGCCTCCCTTCATCGAGCTTGGTGGCCATGAACAAAACCGGCAGTACGAGCGGCCAGACCAATGGATCCGCCCAAGCGACTCTGTAGTCCTAGAGTGCAAAGCTGCCAGCGTAGAAAGCAGCGACAAATTCCGCTTCACATTGACCCTCCGCTTCCCACGCTTCAAGCTCCTCCGCGCCGACAAGCGCTGGGACCAAGCCCTCTCCATCCAAGAGTTTCTCGACGTAAAAGCTCGTGCCGAAATCGAAAAATCGGAGAAAGAAAAGGAGTTCAAGATCGAACAGTCCCGGCGCAAAAAGGCTCGCACGTCTAAAAAGCCGCTAACGGTTGTGGGTAATGATGGTATAGTCACAACGCCCTACGCAGGTCCAGAATCCCAGGTCTTCCAAGGCCTGACCTTTTACATAATGACCGAGCAAATCCAACCAACAAAGAAATCAAAAGAAGACCTAGAAGCTCTAGTCAAAGCCAACGGAGGGAAAATCGTCCAGCGAGAGTCCACAGCCGAGGACCTCGTCATCGTTGCAGACAAACGGCTGATCAAAGTCGCTTCGCTTGAAAAGCGCGGCACGAACAATATTGTCAAACCAGCCTGGCTCCAGGACTGTATTACCCAAAACGAACGAGATGTCGGAGCGTCACCTTATCTCCTGCCTTTTGAACCCAATAGGCACATGTTTTACCTACATGACGACAACCAAATGGACTACGAGGCCAACCTTGATGATAGCGGGGACTCGTATGCGCGTGATATTGCTGATGTGGAGGAGATGCGGAGAATACTCGATGGGACGGCAATCCCGGAGACCACGTTCAGCCGAGACAGGTTTTTGGAGCAGCTTGAAGGACATGGAAAGGATTTTTCAAGGCTCAAAACGTATATGTTTAGGAACGTCAAGGTACTTTTCTCTGAGGAAGCGGGTACAGAGCTGAGAAGAGAACTGGCGAAGAATTATGTCAAGTTTGGGGGTGGGGAGGTCGCGGACGATAGGACTGAAGAGGGTGTTACGCATGTTATCGTAGCAGATGGCCAGAACCTGGCATGTAAGGGGAAAGCAGGCATCAGTGGACTTTCTCGGGTGGTTGGACTGGGGTGGATTGAAAAGTGCTGGGAAGAAGGGACTCGTGTTGACGAAGAGAGATTTCAATGGGGTTGAAACGTCTTCCCATGGGATGGGCACTTGGCACGATAGGTACTTGTGTCGGCGGATGACAATTGACGATAACCGCGAAAGCGCCGATAACGATTTGAAATGACAACTCCACGATCAATCAAGGAAAAAGTTCCTTCCTATCGCCTACCCTCTCTTCTTCAGTACCCTGTCCACAACCATAACCTCAACTATACATAGAGACCAGTACCCAGACCAAGCGTAATTCGCTCCGCTAAACAATACTGTAGGCGAACCTCTCTACCAAGACGCTAGCGTCTCTAGCGTCCGCTGCCCAGCCCCACTGAAACTTTAGACACCCCTACAAACCCCCTCTAACCTCTTTCATCTCTAGGTAACTGTACCTCAAGCTCCGCGTCCTCTCAACCCACGTCTGCAAATGACCCCTGTCTTCCGCCTCAATAACATCGTTTCGGCGCATATTCCACAAACAGGCGTTTTTAACCTCCATTAGCGCTAGTCACCCCGCTCCCGAGGTTACTAGTACGGCAGGTAAGTAAGCGGATTTGGAAACGGGGGATATTGGGGTATGCGTGCGATGAAGATGATTCGTTGAATGGGAGAGGAGCGAAGAGGAGGTGTGAGTGTTGAGTTCCGCGTGCCAATACAGTCGCTACCACAGCGCCGAATTGCGCCGCGTCGGGTGTGGAAACGGCGTCGGGGAGTGGTGAGATTTTGGTATCCTTGACCGTGGCAAGATGTGAGCCTTTTGATATGCCCTTGAATTCTAGTTTCCTTTCCCTTTATCTTTTCTGCCACCAGAGAAGCCGTCCCATCGCTTGAAAGAGATTTCGCTTCGACCGCATCTACAGCTCTATTCCTATAGCAGCCACATTATCCAATGTCACTCCATCTCCCCCACCCCCTCGCAACAGCGCTCTCGACCCTCTTTTCCTTGATTCTCCTCCTTGCATTCTACATCTACCAGTCCCCAAGTACCCTCCACTTCAGCACACCCCACCCGCAACACTCAACGAACGACATCCCCGGTCTGTCCTTTACTCTCGCCCAAACGTCCACCTCCCCACCTACCTTACTCGTCACCCTACAAAACACCCATCCATCGACAACCTACACGCTCCTGAAATGGGCCACGCCGCTCGATGCCTCTGCGCTGGACACCGGCGTGTTTACCATTACAGCCCCGGACGGAACTCAAATACAGCAAGTCATCCGGAAAATCACACGCAAGATGCCGCCGCCGCCGGGTCAGATTGTCACGCTTAGACCGGACACGAACATAACAAGAGAGATCATGTTTGATGTGAGCGGTATGGCACAACCAGGGAAGTATGGAGTGCAAGCAAAGGGGATGTGGAAAGGTGGATGGGCAAAGGAGAGGGCAGAGGTGATGACAGAGGATTTGTGGGCGTTTGCTGAGAGCGATTTTGCGAGCTGGCGATTTGGAACGGGGGTGGTGGATGTTGTGGTAGATTGAACGTTTTTTTTTTCTTAAAGAAAGGAAAAACAGAAAGATAAAAGGGATGAAATGGTTGAGCGGAGGATTGCGGGGTTTTGATGGAAGAGGAAAAGAAAAGAGCCCGAGTTTCAACCAGCATAGGAAAGGGCAGTGTCAAACGATAACGACACATGGAAACTTTTCTACCTGGGCTTTCATGGTCTTTACGGCTTGGATCCACGTCTATCAACCAGCTAACCAAACCAACCCAACCCAACAAACGCTACTTTAGTCTTGAGCTCGTTCGTCCCCTCGTAAGAGCCACATGGGAGGCAAACTACTCATTTGGCACAAACCAGGAAAGAGGAAAGAAGAAGAAAAGCAGACAGAAGAGAGATGGGCACACTAGTCCCCTTCGGTACCATATCAAACCTACCCAAGGAAAGAACGATAAATCGTATACCGTGGCACGATGTAATGCGTCATCTAACTACCAATCGAAACAGCCTGCTGGGTTATAAAGGACACTAGGAAATTAGAAATTGCTATCCTATTGCATGGTGTTAGCAGTGGTATGTTCAGGGTTGGACGAAGTAGCGAGTAAGCGTGTTAGAAAGGCAGTAGTTTTCGGGAGGATAAGCAGACTTGGGCTTGAGAATATGAAGGAACGGTGTACAGATATCCGTATTATTTATATACAGTACGATAACGAACAAAAAGGCAATAAAAAGAGAAAACAGACATGAGACAGAGAGAGAGAGAAAGGCACAAAGCTACGATACACGAATATAGCATATAGTAGTCTAACACATCTAGATACAAATACTCCATCTAGTGCGCATAGCGTTATCGTTGTCGTTGTTGTCATTTATGTTTAACCCCCACTCCCCATTCCCACTTCCCACTCCCCAAGTCTTCATCACTGCCACTCACTCTGCTACTCCTTCACCTCATCCCCACCCCCCAGCCCATACACCCTCACAACCTTCCTGCCCACCCCCTCCCCGCTCCAAAACGCGCCCGTCACCGTCCCCAACGCCACAAACGGCGCACAATGCTCTCCGGCCAACCAAACCCCCCTCTCCGGCACTCCCCTCCTCAGCGCCTCTACATCCGCGTCTCCCTGCTGTAATCCAGTCTGGAAGTTGCAATAACTGCCATAACCCGCTAGTTCGTCGTTTGCCCACGCTGTTGCCAGCACGGCTGTAGGGATGCAGTTTGCATCGTTAGGGTTATAGTTTGGTAGTTTGGAGAAGTAGGGGGCGAAGAAGGTGGTTAGGAGGGAGGGATGTTGGGATGGCGGGGCGGCGGAGAGGAGAGATGCTATGTGCTGGCTTGTGGGACCGTGGGTGTAGAAGAGGAGGGTTGGGTGGGCCGTGGGTGGTGGGAGGGCGGCGAGGTTGAGGGCTTCCTGGTTCCAGGCTTGGGGGTTCGTGGTGGCGGCGTAGGTGGGGTGCAGCCAGTGTGTGAAGCCGGGATAGTGTGTTGGCTTTGCGGGTGGCTCGGTGGGGGGCTGGTGGATGGGTGCTACGGTGGCTGTGACGTTTGGTCTTGTGGAGGAGGTGCTGGCTGGTGCTGGTGTAGTAGATGGGGTGTCCCAGAAGGCGGTGGGGAAAGTGATGTAGACTTTATCCAAATGGCCATAGCCTAGGTTTTTGATGGCTTGTTGGAGACGTGGCGGCAGGGCGGGTTCGAAAGCGGAAGGGTTCCTCTTAAGCCAGCCTAGTGGTGCGGTCATGACAACTTCGTCAAATGTCATACTTTTCTTGCCTTCAAGCTCGACGGTCACGCTAGTGTTTGCTCCTGTCTCGTGAGCGATGATCTTCTCTACTTTGTGCTCAAACAACATCTCTGCACCTTTGAGGGCCGGTTCCGCAATCTTCTTCAGTATCTTGTCGTATGTAGATGCGACAAAGAGATTCTCGCCGTCGATGCATTCTTCGAGCCAGAAGAACTTGAGGCTTTGTGTTTGGATGGGAGAGCCGACAAATGCACCCCACATCTCAGCCATTTGGAGGATAGTCTGCTGCTGCTTCTTTGCATCATCATTCTTCGCTGGGAACATCGTTGCGACCTGCTCTTCAAAATAGTTGTACAAGCTCTTTTCCGCTGGTATGCTTGCGGATTCCTCGTTCGAAAACTTCATTGCTTGCTCAATAATAGACCATACATGTTCGCTAATCTTTGCTGCGTCTTCATCAGGCATATGAATGCCTAGACTGTCGAAGACGGATTGTCGGCCATCCCAGTTCATGGTAGTTGTTTTTGTTTCCTTGGCAAGGTCCAGGATAGGGTTGTCGTCGGTGCCGTGTATCCAATTTGGTCCTCTGTCTGCATGTCAGCGTACGTGATATGTCGCAAGTCACAGTCACGAGTAGACTTACAGATCGACTGTGTGGCCTAACGCGTTACTTTGACATAACTATCTATTGTTTAGCATCCCTATCAACTTTGCCATCTATTTCCAATACTCACCCTCCCGCCAACTCTATTTCTTCCTTCTAGTATCGTAACCTTGACACCCTGATTCAATAACACGTCTGCACATCTCAGCCCAGCAACCCCAGCGCCGATGACACAAACATGCGGCATTTTGCCAGCCGCTCTCCGAATCATATTTGCTTCATCCATGTAGCCTTGGCGATGCGGCGAGCCGGATAGATCCCTCGATAGGCGAGTCTCCCGTTCTGATGTCGTTCTATTGCTTCGTGTATCAGCCCTGTGAGCTGTATTCTCGTTGCCGATGTTCCCCATGGCTGTGTTGATGTGTGCGTATGTATGTTGTAAACCTATGACTTGGGAAAAGGTAAAGATAGAAGGAATGTTAATCGCAAAGATGGATGCAGTGGTCGACGCCAGAGGACCGATAGAAGATTAGCCAGTCAAGGTTGTTACATACAAATGCAGGACAATACGATCCCTTCCGGGCTAAAGCATCACATCAGATATCACGCGCTAGTCGTGATATGTGCATACTTTGTAGTGCTAAATGAATTCGGAAAGAAAGCAACAAATCAAAACACAAAATAACCAAGAATGGAACGTATTTTCTTGGTGAGCGAAGCAGCAAGGGAGACTCAGCACGCTGACGCGTGGATAAGCCGTCGTAAACGTACCTAAAGAATGTCTGTTCTGAGTGACCAAGTGGGGGAGTATGGTCGTGTGATGAGTGACTCACGTCAATCTATAGGATCAAAGCCATGCAAACGTGATGCTGTTGAGTGACAAGTGAGGCGTGTGATAAGAGCAAGTGTCGTAGGATGACATGTTCGCAGGCCAGATTGCCGAGGATAGGCTAATTTTAGGGTGTGCCCACGAGCAAGTTTTATGACGCTTATTGGACGCATCACTTATGTGGGATATGAGCTAAACTCGTTCGATTATCATCTGCAGAGACTATATTACTAGCAACGCCCTCGCGTGTATCCTTGTATTCCGTGGTATCATATCTTGTCCGTCATCAATTAAAGGCTGTCGTGCCCAGCGCGACACAAAGCGCACACTTATTTATCTTTGCCGATGTGAAGCTTGTTCTTCATCTTCTCCTTGAGGTGCGACATCTTGCTGCCCTTTTCTTCGTTGCTAGAGGAGGATGCCAACTCGGTAGACTCGGACTTGCGACCAACTGCCGGCTCAGTCAAACCTGCAACACCATCAGCACCGCCCAGAATGTGTCCAGCTTTGTGCGTCAACGTACCCTTGGAATCTCCAGAAGCGGCGGCGTTTTGCCTGGCAGCAGCAGCTTCGTAGTTGCTCTTGTCAGAAGGCACGCCAGTCGACGTCCACTCTGGGGTGGCGCGGTTATCAGATTCCTTCTCCGCCTCGGTCTTGGCGTCTACGACGGCGCCAGCTTCAGAGGCCTTGGGCTCCGAGCCTGAGTAGACGCCTGAAGAAGCAGTCACTGAGTCGGGGGCGGAGGTCTTGATAGCGGGGTCGGTGCTGGTAGTCGTCGCCGTAGAATCAGGAACAGCAGGAGTGACGTCGGTGGGACCGGCAGGGCCAGCTCCTGGAGCACCCGAGCGACTGATGTCATCGAGCGGAGTGTCCTTCCAGAGCTTATCGGTCACCCCGGCCTTATCTGTGATGGCGGTGGTCGTGGGCGTAGACGAATTGGCACCGGTATTGGACGTAGCAACGTCGGGGTTGAGGGGTACGATGGGCATGCCTACGTAGGACGGGTCCTGGCTATCCGAGTAGATTTTTGGGTCACCCGTCGATTCGGTCTTCGTCTCGGTCGGTCCCTTTGTAACAGGGTCGAGCTTCAAGAAGTCTTCTGAGCCGGAAGTCTTATCCGTCGCCTTCTCGGTTGCCTTGGCTTTAAGTTGTGTCAGTACACGAGAATGAGCATGCAACGTTCTGGAGTTCAAGGGATACTCACCATCGTTGCCCTGGTCGAACGGCTCAGTCACGGTGCCCTTGCCCAGTTCTCCAGACACAGGCTCCTTGCCCACTGTATCGTTGCCGGTGTAGTCAAGGAAGGTTGGCTTATCGGCAGTGGCTAGAGGCGTTGCTGCAAAGCGGGGTCAGTGTGTAATGAATAGCGGCTAGAATGGTGCAGCTTACCAGCATTGCCCTGATCGAATGGGTGCGTCGCAGTGCCCATACCCTGCTCACCCGAGATAGGCTCCTTGCCAGCGGTCTCGTTGTTTTTGGTCTGGTCGACAGTCTCGTCGGTCTTGGTCTGGTCGCCGTAGATGAGCTTCGAGGCTGTCGAGGCCGCATTGCTCGCGAGGTTGGTGATTGTCTCCATGTTTGCAGCGGTGATTTACTAGTCAATCGCAGTTGTCAAAGGATCTAAAGTCGGGAAGAGTGGATTTAGGGGTATGTGTGTCGATTCAAAGTGGTCGCAATCCATGGGTTATGAAGGCATGCGGGCAGTGACGTAGCTATGTTCCTGCGTTTGTCCCTGTTCTCAGACCAAGCCACAGTCCGTGTTTGCGGGACGCGAACGCCAACGGATTAGGCTACAGCGAGTGCCCAAGCGGGGCATTAGCTCCCGCCTGTACCTTGATTCTATACCATTGACATTGAGGTGGTCGTCGACGAAGCGTATGTATGGCGGCAGAGCGCAACGGGCTCCTGGGCGGCAGCAGGCGACATGCTCTACTTTCATGTGTTAGTCATGACCATCAGAGGGGAATCTAGCGGTCGCTATTCGCCGTTGTGAGTAGCATTAAGTAGACTTGTGAAACCGGCGTCTCTACCGTGTTGCTAATGGGTTGGCGGGTTGGGGAGATGGGGCTGGGCTTACGTCACACTGCAAACATGTCAAACACGAGCCAAAATACGCGCCTTGAGTTTCCGCTGGTGGCGGTCGCGCGCAACTTATTATTTCACTGAGGCTACTCGTCAGCACATTCAGGGCCCCAGCTATTGCTGGCCTAGGATATCGATGCGCGATACAGGACATGCTGCTATGAAGCGTTCTCCTCCAGCTGATTCTCGGCTACCAGTAGATCCCACCCGTCCATCCTCTCTACCCATCCAACTTGCTCGAAATAGCCCGCGCGCGCCGCTTCCCAGCCCCCGTCCGGCTCCTCGAAATTTTTGAGAGCGAAGATATTTCTCTCACGGTCAGACCAGTTGCGCAAGACCTCCTCTATATCCCACACCTCTCCCATATCGGCCTCGAACCTCGCGGGGATGTCGCCGCGTATCATGGCTTTTGTTAGGTCGACAAAATCTTCTGCTATTGCATCCCACCAAGGTCGGAATTCTTTTCCATCTCTGCGAGCGAGTTCCTCAACACCCTCTTGCCAGATCGCAGCTTTGATCATGGCGTCGCAGAGCTGCTGGCTTGCTTCCTTTGTAGGGCCGTGCAGAACCAAGGAAAAGGACGCGGGGGGCATGCCCAAGGCACGAAGGAACTTCGTCTCACAAATCCAGTGACCAACGCCTTGCACAATAGACCTGACGTCTCGATTAAAATGCTCACTAGCCGGGATGAATTCGGTTTTCCAAATGTCGACACGTCGTTCTACTTGAAGCTGCGGGTTCTCGACGCACAATAGTACAAGACCTCGTGCATGTGTTTGCGGGAGGTTTATACTTGTATAGTCCTCCTGTATGATTAATTTGCGGAGATGCATGCGGTTCTCGGATGTAAGACGTTCGAGCCATTGGATCGCGGCGGCCGCTGCCGAGAAGTAGTACTTGGGTCTCACTTCGCGGCCTGTGTCGTCGTAGGTAGGGTCGCTCGGCTCCATCGTTAAAAACTTTGTAACTGCATCAAGGTCGTCTTCGTCTGGGATCCACCAAAGAGCCGGCTTCCAGTTCATTATCTGGAACTGAGTCTCTTTCGTGTACCACGGTGAATCCCTATCATAACTGTCTTCCGAACTGTCGTCGTCAAAATCGATATCAGGATAGTCAAGGCTGAAGTCGTAGTCCTCATCGGGATAGCGATACAACGGCCCCCTAACCACGTCTGCCTCGTATACTCTAGATGTAAGGTGCACAAAATCCGGGTGTGTCGAGATAACCTTGATGAGGTCTTGGAGCATCACGTATTCGACAAAGGAATCCAGGGCCCACTCAGCAAGAAGATGACCTGATGATAAGAATACATTGCCATCTTCAGCGACCTTTTGCTCTAGCCTCTTGACCGCAATGTTGCCCGGATACTTTCTTCCCATTTCTCGTATGGCCTCTGGTGAGATCAGCCAATATGCCTGTCTTAACATCATTATAAGACAACCGTGTTGCAATTCCAATAGACGCGCAAAGGACCCGGCGGTTGAGCATCGATGGAACGTGTCTTGCGTCTGAGGGAGAACATGGAATCGAAGTGTATTTTCCCTTAGGGCATAACCATGGATTTCCGCTGCAACTCGCTTGCACGTATACCCCAAGGCGAGCTCGATGGGCAGTCCATTTGACTGTCGGAACTTTTGGGCTGATAATGAGAAAATATACCCGCCCTGTTCCCGTAGGTAATAGCTGTAAATTTCATCTCGTAACTCTCGTGGAAGGCGGAAGAGAAGCGACTGGTGCTGGTCCATATCTCTGGTAATCGTGCGCTAATGGACTTGGTGAGGTTCTTGTGAGTTTCGAGAGCATGTAACGTCTATGGCACTTTTGACACGGCCATGAGTGTGCCTTTTTATATTAGTTCAGGTGAGGTGATAGTGCGGGGGCGATTTAGGAGTTTGGTTAGGGCGCTGCCAAGAACCCAAGGGCGCAGACGGTACTGCAGAACTAACCATGGGACAAAGCCAGCCAGTGAACAACCAAATCTCTCACTTCCGAGAGAATCCACAAAACTTCGGCAAAGATGACGTGTTCACACGATAGGAAAGGTTTACCAAACAAAAGAATGTATTGGCTGAACTAGCTATGAAATAAAGTCTTATCTTAGAGGAGATTGAGGGCCTTGCGGCGACGATGAGATATCTATGGGTATACAACACAAGGGAAATTGGATGGGATCAGGGCGCGACAGAAGATTCAAATGGTCACTGTTCTTGGTTAGTTGAGGAGCGATGCGCGCGACATTGGGTTGGTGCTTACCGTGATAGATGATCTGATTAGATGGAGATGGCTGATATCGTGTGGTTGTGTGGTCGAAGATTGTGTGGTACCGAAGGGCCTGGTGAGGTTAGTGTGTGTAAAGGAGAGCTGGGTTAAGGGGTCGCAGCTTACCACACTCAGCATATAAAATGCCGGAGGCATCTCTTCAAGCACACAAACTCTTCAAACTCACACGTTGTCAAGCGATCAGACAACAAACCAGACATGGACACAGACACGGACATGGACAACCTGCAGGCGCTTATCAGATTAGCGATGGCAAGGAGAAAGGGGGACGAAAGCTGGGAAGACACTCACTCTTCGCCTGCCGGTCTCAGCGCGAGCACCGAGGCCTGGCTCAAAGCCAGGATCAACGACACTCCTGAGCTGACGGCAGCCAGGAAGAAGGCCAAGGTCCGGCCTGATCGGCCCATCAAAGAAGTCGAAAACCAACAGTGGTTGACTAACGCACACATTAGTATACGCCTGACAGTTGTATTGCCGTTTTTTGTAACGTACGACTGTGGAGGGTATGCCTTGGGGACGAGGGTGAGTGCGTGTATGTCTATGTCGTGACAAGCTCTAACTGCTGAATGTGAGCTTTTGTATAGCCAGAGGATGAAGAGACAACATAGACATACCTGGTGTAGATATGCCCAAGGATGATGAGTCCTGCCTATCGCGAAAGGACGTGGACGCCCTCTACAAGAAGGCTGGCAAGGAGGTCGACAAGAAGCTCGGCAAGGGGATCAACTGTGATCTATCCACGAAGGAGAAGGCCTTCCTCACGGCCCTGAAACGATCGGAAGCGATGCGTGATGTCCTGCGCATGGGCAGCAAGAAGCCGTCTTAAAGACTGTTAGCCTCTCCAAACCAATGCAAACAATATGTAGAAATGAAGAGATGCTAAGAAAGGGCCTAGACGTACCATGACGCACTCAGCAGATCGCGATCGATCATATCCCAGTCGGTGAGTTATTCGGCAGTGTCGTGAGTTGGACTGACGCGTGTCAGGTATCTGGAGCGAGCGAGGGCATCGTGAGTGCCGTAGGCATCGTGGGCTGGCGGTGGGGGAGGAGGAGGAGGGGGAGGAGGCTGTAAAGCGTTAGAGCTAATTGTATTGTAAAAGCGAATGGTGGCAGCAGAGCGGAGGAAATAGAGCGGTGGGGAGGTAACTGACATCGGTTGCGTCATGTCGCGTAGGTAGACTTGAGCGTCCCGCTGTCGGACGTTCGTTTGCGCGGCGGCGCTGTAATCGAGCTTGTGCTGCCCGTGATCGTTCAATGTGCTGATATCGTGATGTCGGCACTCGTGCAGTGATTTGGTGATGGTGATGGCGATGGTGATCCTGATCGTGATCGTGATTGCGCGCGCGGCCTTGTTGAAGGAATTAGCAACAATGGTATCACGTATTGGAGCGCGAAACTTACGCGGGGCAGGCTTGGCGGGTGACTCAGCGGGTGACTCAGCATTGTTTTCAGATGGGGCGACTGTGTCGCAACGGCTGGGTGGCAACTGGCCCGGGGCATCCGGATCCAGCGCCGAGAGGTAGTGCAGCATCCAGTCTTCAACAACGAGACCAAAGTACTCCGTCGCCCATTTAGCTGCTACAGCTCCATCGCGTGTAAGCCAACGATAGAAATTATCGTGGCCGGTGTACTCGATGAGTTGGCGACGAGCGGCGCTCAGGCGCGGGCAGCGACTCGAACGCATTCGGTCTTCAGCCTAATAAGATTGACGACTTGGACACGGGAAAGGCCTTTGTGTGCTGCAAACACATTGGTACCCCAGGGCTCCGTGTATGTTGCAGGAGCCCTGTACGTGCGAGTGGCACACTTGGCATTCCAAAGAGCCTCCATCTTCGCCTCAGCCTTTTCGACTCCCATCTTCTTCAGGTTGAAAGCAACGAGCTCGTTGAAAGATAGCATTGGTTGCTGACGTCGCTGAAAGCGGCCGGGTGTGGTCTGGTAGACAGTGTTGCCGGACAACAATGTGACATGAACTCGTTGCATGTGCTCAAAGGCGGACTGTTTGGCAATACTGGCGAGTTCGACAGCACGAGTCCATCGGGCCAAAAAGGGATCGGGAACTTGTCGACGACTAAGGCGGCGGCGGTCAGGCAGAACGCCACTCCAAGCATCCGCCTTTGCGTAGACTTGCTGGCGAGCATTGAAGATGGTGTTGAACACCGGCCTTGTGGTCGTTTTGGCAAGATACGCGGTTCGCAATCGCTCGAGCTCGACGAGTATGTTTCGCATGCGGAGTTCCTTGTGCAAAGCGAGAACTTCTGTCGAATTATACGACTGGCTAATGATGCGCAGAAACATGTTCTGTGTTGTCTCCAGATATGTTTGGTGTAGCTTGGGTAGTAGCTCGAGGTCAGCCCAAACCTGGTGAGCGTATGTCACCGTAGAAAATACCACGCTCTTGTAAAGTTGTGTGCCGACTTCCATTGGTGGGCCAAACTTTGGTCCAAATAGCCGCTTGAACGTTCGCCTCAGAGGAGCGACCTTTTGCTGCTGAATCTATCTTTGGTCAGTATGGAGACTTCAGAACCAGAGGTATAAAGACATACGTAAGCCATGTGTGGCCCCCATTTCAATTTCGGGTCCAACATCACTCCTAGAAACTTCAATGCCACGCCGAATTGATCTCCTGCCTGGAAACCAGGGATACGGGGATAGTTCCTTGACTTGGCTTCGGAGGGAACCGTAGAGAAATGCATGCAGTCAAACTTCTTCGCGTTGAACTCCATGTTGTGCTCCTTAGCCCATTCTGCGCAGATCTGGTAATCTACTGATAAGCTCCGACAGTTGTCTACATCGCTTTCAGAAGCCTCCATGATGGTGAGATCGTCGGAATATGCCACATGATGTCTAGAGCCCTTTCCGTTCTTTGGCATGGCGAGCTTCTCTAGAAGTGGAGCGGTGTAGAAGAGGAACAAGAGGGGTGACAAAGGGCTTCCTTGGGGGATTCCGATATTGACCGCGTACTGGCGTTTGGAACTCTTGCCGGCCATCCTGATGGTGGTAGTGCGATCGGACAAGAACGAGCGAATGAGGACAATGAGACCCTTGGGGACACCTCTCTCACGGAGAATCTGGAGTAGCCTGGTTCTGTTCACTCGGTCGTAAGCTTTACTCATGTCCAGACTAAGAAGCGTAACCATCCTGCGCTTAAACCAAGCAGCGCGAATGATTGTCTCAACATAGAGGAGTGCATCAGCTGTGGTGCGTCCAGCAAAAGCCATCTGAGTCTCTGGTATCATATTGTGCTCGATCGCGACTGCGGTGAGCATCTTGCAGATAGCGGATTCGAATAGTTTGCCAATGGAGCACAGAAGTGCTATCGGCCTCCAGTTCTTGGGAAGATTGTACGGACCCGAGGGTTTGCGGAGAATGCAGGTTGTGGCGTGCTTGAATCGAGAAGGGTGATAGCAATGCTTGAGGCAAGCGTTGAACAGTCGATGCAAATATGGCACGATAGCCTCGCGACAGAGCTTCAAAAGCCCGTTGGGAATCCCCCCGTCTACTACTGACTTGACTCTGGGCAAATCCCGTATCAGCTGATTGACCTGTTCTAAAGTGATTTGGTCACAAGTCGGCAAGTCGTCAGGGTCGCAATCGAAAGGAAGGTCGGGTACTGTGCGCTGTTCGGCTTGTTCAGTGGGTACAAGCAGGATCGCCTCAGCAAGACAGTCGCTCTTGGCATCAACATCGGTATGCAAGATGTTCGAGTCCTTCGGGTCGACGACTGGTGGCATGTGTGCCGGCTCTCGATTCTTTTCTCGGCTCAAGGCTTGACGAAATTTCTTGTAAGTGCCATCCAGATCGGTGGTCGAACGAGCCATTTCATCGTTCCATTTGACCTTGTTCTCAAGTGCCCAGAGTTTATTTGCGTTTGCCTCAAGCTCTTGAAATTTGCGTTGATAATCCGGTGATTGACTGACGTTGAGATCCTTGGCACGTCGTCTTACGGCTTCGAATACCTTTTGAACGCTCGGCGACATGGTTGCGAAGCAAGTCTGCGTCGTCTTTAGAGTGGAAATAGTCTTGTTAACTTCCGCAAGGAGATGGACGAAAGCACTGATCGACTCATCGAGCTCTGCAGGAGTGTCCAGAGGGTCGTTCGCGGTAGCCTCGAGATAGTGTTTGATGACGCTACAGAGCTGGGGTCCATTGGCCTTGGTATAGTCGCGTCGCTCGCCATAAACGCGATCAGGAGTCATCTCGATGTCGACTTGAGTAATGAAGTGATCACTCCCGACGTAGAGATCGTTCAGCGTTTGTGTCGTGCATCGCTTGGCTAGTGATTTGGTTGAAAACGCCAAATCAAGCGTACTCCATCGGTTGGGATCACCGCGCGTCATCTCGCGCGTCCTGACGCCTTGCTCAGTAAGCAAAGACAGTGCCAGTTCATATCTGAAGGCCAGATGCAGCTCCTTGGATTGTTTGGTCTGATTGTGCCTACAACGCTGGCCGCCCCACCAGGGGTGCTTCAGGTTGAAATCGCCCATGATCAAGTGCTCACCCGGTGCAGACATCAGCTGCGTGAACTTGTCTATGGGGATGCTAGTGGCAGTGACATTGTATATGCAATGCATATGTATCCAGTCGAATTCGGCGAGGAATGAGAGTGTCACCATCATATCGTCATGCTGGACCAACTCGTAAGCAGAGACGTCAAGATCTTGTCGCACATAGATGCAGACACGGTGAGTGGAGGCGTGTTCGAGTAACAGCCGATATCCTGGAGATGCGACTGCTGGTTTGAATGTGTTCTTCTTGGCTGCTGTGCGAGCACTAGTGCCGGAGATATTCGATGGGGTTGCTGAGTTCTTCTTTTCAATGGGCTGCGACGTGTTTGCAACAACGTCTTGCAGCATGAGAATGTCAACGCTCTGCAATGCAGCATGGGCCAAAACTTTCTGCTGAACGCTTTGAGTACCCATGACATTCTCGCTCCATACACGCAGGCATCTTTGGGGTTTGCTAATCATTGAGAAGGGAGGGTTGGGTTCAACTGGTGGGCGGCGCTATCGTCGTTGCTTACGCGATAGTCGAAGTCGCGGTCAAGGTAACGATCTTCCGGATCATACTGGCCTTGCTGAGACTCGTCGAAGTCGGGCTCATTGCCGTCTTCGTTGGCGCAGTCTAGTAACTCATGGTCTTCCACGCCTGGATGATAGTCGATCTCGTCTATCATTTCGGTGTCTTCAGTAGCGGGACCCCCTGATGTGCCAACCTCATTGAACATGGCTGCCAGCTCGTTCGTTTGATCGTCAGGATTTGTGTTAAATATTTTTGCCAACTCATTGAGGATCTCAAGCTGCCTCACATCGCCATCGACCCTATTCGCGGACAAACCCTGTATGCTGAGGTGGTTGTTCGGCGGTACATTATGTGGTAGATGACCGACTCTAGCATATGGTACGTCAAGCATCGGCAATGGGTGCGACCCAAACACTGTGCTTCCTGATGGGGCCGTTGGCTTCCTGGAAACGGGTAGCTGTGAAGCTCTGTGAGCAGCTGAGGTAGCATGTAGCCTCTGAACGTTTGGCTGGGCCGAGTGACGAGTCGAAGCTGAAGCTGATGGCTCAGATGACTGGGGTCTACTACTTGCTGCAGCTGTCGACGAAGTCACTAGGGGACGAGTACGAAGGTTGCTCCGGGCGAATTGCTCCGGGAGACCTGAATTCTTGTGAGTGCTGTGCTGGCTGGCGGCCAAACCACGTGCGGCGAAAGTGATTGGGTTGGTGGAAACGGCTGGAGACGGCTGGTTTATGGGAGAAGTCTGTGTTGCAATGCTTGACGGTAAGGGGAGCCTAGGTGGGGCTTGGAAACTTGTGCCGCTGACGCTGGGGCTCTGTAAATTGACGGCGATGGTTTGGATGCTTGTGTCGCCGAGACTGGACCTCTGCGAATTCGGGCTCGGTCCACATTTCCGCTTTTTGGAAGTCTTTGGTATATTGCTCTCAATCAGGCTGAGGATCTACACATCAATTAGCGTTATCCTCAGGTTCAGCTTCAACGTCATGGCTTACGTCTTGGTGGGCCTTGCTGTTTGCATTCGTAGTCTTGGTGACCTGGGATGCTGCCGTCACCTGTCACCCAGTTAACATGTCGACAGTATACACCCGAGGCATGAATGAATGACTTACGGTAGACGCGGTGTTTCCATGTTTCCTCGTTACCACCGCAGGTTGCTGCTGTGGTGGTGATGGTTGTGCGCCAGGCTTGCGTGAGGCACGCGCTGATTTGGTAGTACCCGCCCGTTTGTCGTGCTGCGACGTCGGCCATGGCACCGTAAACTGAAAAATCGGCTGCTGCTTTGGAGAGTTTGCAGTCGCAGCTTGGGTGCGTGCTGTCCCATCGGGCTGCTTCTTGGTGGTGGTGGTAGTGGCAGCACCGGTGGCAGCCTGTCCGCGCCCGCGCCCGCGCCCACGCCCTCGACCGCCGACCATGGTAAAGCCGTCCTGGTCGATGACTCGACGATTGCGATACCACGGCATTCCTCGGTTTTGCATCGTACGCCGCTTGTCGAGCTCGGCGACAACAGTAGGATGTTTGCACTTGTTGTCAGTCCCACAATGGTTCTCCCCGCAGTTGATGCACCTCTTCATCGCTTCTATGCCCCAGGAGCCACAATGCTCAGGGGGGTGGTTCCCAGCACACCAAAGACAATTTGGCTTCGTCCCTCTCTGTCTGCACCACGCTGCACTGTGGTTCTCCCTCAGGCACCAACGGCACTGGAAACGATCCCACCGTCTGTCCCACGGTCTCAGATCAGTGTACTTCCTGCCGTCGATAACAATGAAGTGCTGGTCTACCAGTTTGATGGCATCGGCTCTGCTCGTGAGCTCAAGCCTAAGCTCGTTCTGGGCATAGTGAGCTCGTTCGATTGAGACTTCGTTTTCTCTGGACCAGGCAGAGACCCTTTCCATCAGCTGCTCTCGGTACATCTTGCGTCCGAAGCGCACATCAAAGACCTTGACTTGGTAGATGTCTTGGTGCACCGTAACGCTCGACTGCAACTGCAGCCTGGACTTGAGCGCTTGGAGTCCATTCCGCTTTTCGGCTGCGTTCAATACAGCCGCTTTCTTCTCTTCATTCTCGAAACAGAGTTCCAGGATGTTGAAGTTGTGGAGTCGATGCTTGCTGACCTGAGCTATCTCGTTCCACGGGCTCTTCAACTCGTGCAGCATCGTCTTGATACTTGAACTGGCCTGCTTGTCGATCCGCTCCCAGTCTTCCTGCTCTATTGTGAGGCGAACAGATGGGGGCTCTTCGCGGTCCACAATTGGCGACTCACCATAGCAGGGTTGTTGTCCATTGCCCATGGGCGCCCCATACTGGTGAGGTCCGTTGCGGAGAAAGGTAAGCAACTTCATTATCGCCTCCTCACACGGAGGGAGTTGGACTAGAGTCGTTTCAACCACCTGAGCTGTCTCTTCGAGCTTGTTCATGTACAATGAAGGGTCGGGCACCCGGCCCTTATGGTCACGGAAAGTCTTCAGGAGATATTGAACGTTTTCCGTAATCGCTGACCTGCTATCCTCTAGCACGCCAATGCCATCTTCCTTTGGTGTTGGCGTACCAGGAGAAGAACAGCGGGTGCAAGACATGGCTTATAATGAAACTCTGGCGTGCTACGATACTGCTGTCAGTGACTTGAAGCTTGATTGATACCCAGGACCATGCTGACCTTGTCGACAGCAATGTCAAGAGACAAATGATAGTGCTTGCAGTAATTGTGTTACAAGACGCGAGACTGGAATTCCGATCCTAATGCAAACACACAAGTTAGCGCAGCACTTGTAAGATAAAAGACCAAGCCGACATCCTACCTTTTAGACTAAACGGAGCGTGTGCTTGGTAATTTCACTGTGCGTGCTACAATGTGTGAAGAGTAGTATAGCGAATGCGGCGTAAAGGATGGCTATGATGCGCTTGCAGTGAACTGAATTGTCGGAAGGATTGACGGTGGTTTGCGACGAGCTCACGATAAAGTGCCTGGACTGTGCGGTCGATCCTGTGCTGACTTCACAACAAAAAAGAGTGCCTTTTGATAGACGACGATAGCAGCAGGCTGGCGGTAAAGTACGATGGTTGTCACTGTAGACAGAATCCCTTGTCGGTATGATGATGTTTACAACCGCCCAGTAGGTAATGCTCGCACAGAAAAAAACCAGTCTCTGCCAACGATCCACTACCGAGACGGATCGTAAATTGCCTAGGCCGATATGCACGACGATCCTGTGTGACGAGTCTTGCGACCGTCGTTGTCGCGTCTCGCGTTGCAATGTCCCACAAGATACCGGCCCAAGGCATTCCTTCCTTTCACACTAGCCCATGCAAACCCTGTCCTCCTCAGAGAAAAAGCAATTCTCAGAGCACGGACGGCGGCCCCAAAAAAGTGATGGCTTTTCCCGACGAGTACGTGAGACGCACTTGGCGGGAACCCAGAGAATCCAAATGAATCTGCTTACCTAAAACGAGATCAAAATGTTTCAGTACCAACTGCATGCCCCTTGGAGTAAATGCGCAAACTGCACGTAGCATGTACCGGTACTGTCACTGACGCATCTATCTTAGTCCACGTAACTGACAGATAGCTGAACCTCCCAGGATCCATGGGTTCACCCACCATTTGCTTACCTTTCGTAATCTCTTTTCCATGTCTTCTTTTCCCTTGGCTTTTGCCCACGGATCGGCTGTCTCTCTCTATTCTGAGTCAACCTAAAACAGATGAAAATGATGGGGAATTAACACATAGCTTCGTGCCCTGGCGACCTATAGTTACTTCCATAGGCCGCCGCCTATTAGTATTTAGTTGTGTGCGCAATGTTTTAGTACTAAATTTTCCTTATAGCTAGAGCCTTAGACTACTAAGCCTAAGGCCTAAATTTTTCGACCTCCGCGTCTCGTCTCTAGCACGAAGGGTGTTAACATTTATCGTTCTCTATATAGCTTTCCCTACTCTACTAGCGGATAACATTAATAAAAAACACATAGTTTTCTAGCAACTCGTGAGCTGGAATCTGTATCTGAGGGGCAAAGTCTTTCTGTTCCAGTTTCAATCAGGTGTGCATTAATGTGAACTGCCCTCTCTTTCTCCTGCTAAGCTATTTCCTATGCGGTACTTGCGGGTACGTCGCATCGTCACACCCCACCCGCAGACTCCACTGGACGCCAAAAAAAGAATTCACACGATACAATTTGATAAAAACAACCATAGATTCCTAACCCAATGTAGGGTGGCTTCAGCACAGAGGTTTTCAATATCGTAACTAGTATATGTGTTCTCAAACCGCCCCGTAACGTCGCTTGCTAACCGACTTGTGAGATATATGCAACCCCATGCTGGGTTCACGCTAAACAACCACGTCGTTTTGCGGGAAAAACACCAGAATTCAAGCTTCAAAAAAAAACATTAGCATTTGTTGACTCGTAAATAACACCAAATTGAGGGCAGCTTTACTGTGATAGTATGGGCTGCTAGCTGGTCTTTTCTCCCTTTTATGGCCTGCCAGCCGGTCCTCGTGCGGAGGGCTTTTTTTTTAGATATCCTTTCTCTTTCCTTTTCCTTTTTTTCGTAGGTTTAACTGAAAGGGTTTAAACTTTCAAGTTGCCGCGTTATGCACTAACGGCTTATTTTTGAGCCAATGAGATTCAAGTTTAATGGGCCAATCACAGCTTAGCTTCCCAAAACAAAGTAAGCGGTATACGCAGGAACACAACCATAATATGCAGCTAAAGCTGCATATTACTCAATGCTGAAAAGTCATATAATATTGCAAAAAAAAAAGATTGGTAGGGATTATTGCTGGCTTTGAGATGAAGTGTGCAAAGGTAGGCTATTTTAGGTGTAATATTGTTGTTTTACATTACAGCTTCCTGCAAATTCCTGATATGTTCGGTCGTATGTGAAACGAAGCAGTATACGGCTGAGTGCATTGAGACCTTCCAGCCATCATCTTATTTGTGTGGTTCCCGGGCAACGGCTGTTACAAACCCTGAAACTGACAGGTCGCCCATGCCTGGTGCATGAGATTTGGACGCTAGCCTTTGGAAGATGGCCGGAGTCTGGGTGAGACCTAGCCTCCCATCGTTTGTCTTTGTAGATAGGCTGTGATAACTTGTATAAGTAAGGGAAGACACGCTGGATTGTGAGGACACAGCGACCGCATCATCGAGCCACCACATCACTGCATGAGTATCCCCTCTCCGCTTGCGTATGCTTCATCTTTTCACATCCTACCATTAAAGTTCGTCTCGCAATAATTTTATTGAAGCCTTCTTATCACGCGTCCTTCCCGGACTTTGACAACCTTCCAGTCTAGCGCTGTCACTCACAGACTGCTGCAACCTAGGTATGATATACTCTCTCCATCTTTTCCTTGCTTCAACATCGCACGCTCACATTATTTAAACCTACGTTTAGTTCTCTTCTCGTCTCCATACCGTCGTCTCCTGTGCTCGAACGCCTGAGCATGCCTCCGTCTAAACGGAAAGCGGCCAATGCTGCGATGAAAAACCGTCGACATGAAGTTGCACTCCACGTGCGGCAGGCGACTGTCGAAGAGCAGATTCAGCAGCAGATTGATCATCTAAGTGAACAAAGCAAGCGACACATGGAGTATGCGATCACATTGGGTAGGGTTAAGATACAGGTCCAGGACAAATTCAAGGAGACACAGCAAAATCAAGCTGTAGCCCTACCAACGGGCTTTAAGCAAAAGAAAACTTTAACACCACAGCTAATGGAGCTTCAATCTCAAATTCCAGCTTCTCAAGCCCCAAGCCTGCCACCTACAACCCTATTCCAAAGCTCAGCTACTCAAGTTTCAGCAACAAATCAACTTCTGGTTCCATCTTCAGTGTCCGCATGGATGCCGAGAGCTTATGGTCACCCGGCAGTCGACAAAACCGAGCTAACTGCACTTGAGCGCCGAGCGCGACGTCCTGAGCTCTTTGTACCCACATTTGACGGCGACTATGAATTCGACTTTGGCACATGGAAAGGCGCCTATCTCTCCAAATTGTCTTTGGGTTATATCAAGACCTTGGCTGGCCAAAATCAGGTGCTGGAGAACCGACCGGGCTTCTTGAAGGCTCTGTTCGAACAGAAGCCTCAGATCCTGTTTGAAATTAATCAACCGTTCTATCTGAGATATCAGCGCCAACAAGAACAGACAGGTCTGATGAGCTCTTCGTCCATCATTGCATCTTCGTCGCCACCGCCTATATTCTCTTCCTCGCCGTCGCGGCAGTTCAACTTGGCCTCGTCACCCCTATCTTACCCAACCGAGGTGCCAATGTTAGGGAGGTTACAGGAAACCAATGCTTGCGATGAGAAGCTTTACATGCCAAGAATTGCGTCTCCGCGATCCGTCCTGACCAAAGCAGGTCCCAGCACTCCTGCTGGTAACACAAGAGCCAGAGTCAAGACCAAGGTCCTGAGAAAAGGCAAGGGTAAAGCTCCGTACATTAAACAGGAGCCTTTGGTAAGTCATCGCATCATCGCCCTACGATGAACTGCTACTGACTATCTTTCAGGACCCTGTAAGCGCGGGGGTCAAGAAGCGAGGTCCAGGAAGACCTCGCAAGATAAGAGTACAGGTTCCGGAGAAGACAGAGCTCCCGGGAAAGAGACAGTTAACGCTGTTTGACTGCCAGGTCAACATGTTCAACGCTGTGGAGAATGAAGAAGACTGGGCTGAGGGTGATTCCGCCTATGAAGACTCTGATGATACCGACGGGGAGGAGATTGATGTGATTGACCTTACCACATCACCCGTAAGGCTGAATAAGGGCAAGGGCAAAGCCATCTAAGCAACAGATTACATTGCAACTGGAGCCCTTGCGATTAGATTTGTAAGTCGCGCGGCGGATACGGTTGAGGGGACGAGGTACTCAAGTGCGGAATTGGGAGGGGGCCTGCGATGGTTGTGGTGAAGGATGAACCAGATTGTACACCGAAGGTTTCTTTTGTTTTCTTTCCTGCGTTGAAATTTTGTTACCTATGGTTGGAAAAACTTGCTCAATAATACAAAAACATGGCCCGAGGCCCGAAAATATCCTGTCTTGCCGCATTTCGAATTTAGCACGGAGGGTGTTGTACATTTACCGTTATGTGTATAGTTTTCTCGTTTGGCTACTCGCGGATATGCTCAATGAAAATTCCTTACACAGACTTCTATATGCTACATCCATGTATGAATTGAAAAGTCAAAGACTAGAAGGCGGAAGAATCATAGTGTCGTCAGAAAGCGTTCACGGCTCATCACGCAGTTCCCCCGCTTCCCTCATTTCCACAACTTCACAGCCAACCACCCCTCAACACATCACCCACGACAGTAAAACATGCACTACTGCTCATATCTCTTTTACGGAACAGCATGTCCGTCACTAGTGAGCCATCATGAAGCCGCAATCGCCGTCCTTTGTTTCCACGTGCCATGTCTCGCGTTGTTCGGCGATGACGGCAGCTGTTTGCAGCCCTGTGCTCATTAGTTATTGGACATTAACTTCTCGGCATGCATATCCCTTGATGAAAACACCGATATGCGCTTAGATGTAGTTTTGGGTCGAGACCAAAGCCTGGATCGGTCACCTTGCGCTGGAGCCCGCACGACCTTAATGTTCGCACAGGAAGCCTTGCCACCATGGGAACTAGCCTCTAGTCTAATCAAAGAACCCAGTCTCCGGACCTTCGCCGGTGTGGCAGTCTGGAATTCCATTGTATAAATTGCCTAACTTTTCCGGAACTTGATGGCTTGTGTGACAGTAGGTTTCTCTTTGTCTATGATTCGAACAATGGGTCCCCATACAGGTACCCGACTCTGCGCGCCTCTGCGACCGTTTCATCAAATCTCACAATAAAAAGGCAAGTCGGGAGAGCAAGCGCAAGTCACCCAACAAGTACACATCCCAATTGCAGCCATGGTGCCACCCTATCAGATGTCCTACCATTATTTCCGTTGGGATGCCGCAGAATATATGATACAAAACAGACCTGGTTGGTCTACAAGTAGGTACAGCGAGCAATGTGCACAACGAGTTTCTAACACTATTTCTAGCGGATAGAGCAAACACCATTGCGACTATCTGGCATGGGGATCCGCTTACTAGAGCCTACTATCGCACGGCTCCCAACCACCCCACAGGCCCCGGTTTGCCGCATCCTAATAATATACCGGCCGCACCCTACACTCAACAGAATGCACAGCAAGCAAGGTCAACCAAACGTCTACCTACGCATGCACCAGTACCGGCACCAATAATTCCACAACCACAACCACAGCCACAGCCACAGCCACAGCCGCAACAACTACAGCCGCAACAACTACAACAACTACTAAAACTACTACAAAAACCACAGCCACAGCCACAGCCACAACCACAACCGCAGCCGCAGCCGCAACAACCATCCTTTTCATCTTCACATCTAATAGGCGAAGAAAATGCACGGCTCGCACAGCTCAAGGAAGAAATTCGCAGGTTAAAAGAACGGATACAGCGCGGAAATGCTGAGCAACCCATCGACACATTTCCCTATTCATTTTGGCCCGACCCTCCATGGGATCCGTTGCCAAGTCATTATCAGCCAGTCCAGAATCCTTCAGAATGGGTAATTGCGAACAGAGAGCCTATACCAGGCGAAACCAGACAACAATACAATAACAGAAGGATGCAGAATAAAAGAGAATGGATGAAAAGCCACCTATACAAAGACCTTGAGCTTACCACTGAAGAAGTGACTTGGATAGGAACGCGCTTCTTGGGGCATGGCTCGTACGGTGCCGCAGGGTTGTGGGTCAATTGCGATGCAAGGAACACGATTATGGACCGCATGGTCGCTAAAGAAGCGTCACCAAATGTGCTAGCATGGAAGTGTCCGGATGAATGGCGCGATAAACTGCCCAGAGAAATTCGCATGCATGAACTCATTGACAGTACCCGTACGGAATCATCGCACCTGAACTTGATCAAGCATCGCGGGTATAGGCTTATGATGGAAGCCGGCAGATATAGACTCTTCCTCGACCTCTGCGACGGCGGACCGCTCGCAGATGCACTGCGTAATTACTGGCATGATCCAGCCAGACAATTCAACAAGAGGCTCCCTGAATGGTTCATCTGGCATCTATTCAAGGGCATGGTGGATGCTTGTTTGGTTTTAGAGCAAGGGGATCTGCATTCAAAGGTGGACGGTTGGAAGCCTTTGGTGCACAATGATCTTCATCTCGGTAACGTCATGCTTCGATATGGCGGTGAAGGTTATGTAAGTATTGCCATTTCTAAATCCTCGAAACTCATTCTGACAACAAGTGCAGGCGCCGGATATCGTGTTGTTAGACTTTGGAAGAACATTCTACGACTTGCATCCTGATCGCACACCGGAGAGCCATGGACTTCGTGGTACAGACAACCCAATCTTGTACCGAATCCCAAACGATAGCGGCCGCTATCCGCCAGAAGCATTGTTCAATCATCCCAGAAATACGCGCATCACGTCCAAGTCTGATGTCTGGTCTATTGGTGCGTTGGTGTTCTCGCTCATCACGCACCACATAAGTAGCAGAGGTCCATACCTCGATGATGGCATGCATACTATCGTCAATACCAGGCCCTATGACCCCCAGCTCCTACTCCTGATGGGAGGAAGGTGGGCGGTGTCCACCGAAGACAACGGTCCTTATATGAATAGCTCACTCTTCCCCTTGCTTAGAAGCTGCCTGGCGTACGACCCAGCAGAGCGACCGAGTCTGATTCAGTTGAAGCAACTTGTTGCAGGCCATATAGATACACTCGTGAAGAAAGGGGTGGAGTTTGAGGATCCGCAATTGCACAATCCAAATCCGTTCGAGGCGTATGAGATGGGGAAGACGCGTCCATACGGTCCGATCGTTCGCTGAGTTGGTGTGTTGTTTTGTTTATTCTAAATTATGCAAAATGAATGGTAATGTTTTTCTATCACTCTTCTTCAATTGTCGCCTTGATCGCTCTAATCGTGTTATGCTTGAACTTGCATATATGACCGGATATGATGAATATGGCTCATGAAATTGTACATTCACCGAATGTCGCACCCCTGAATGACTTGGCCACAGTACAAAACCTGACATGCCGTTACCGTCGAGCTGGCAGTCCTCCAGATAAGTTGGATCTGGGTTTAAGATAGAACTCGCGTGTTTCACAAAAGTAATGAATCTAGCTGTGGAAGAGGTCGACATCTTGGTTTTGGTTCTTGTCAAGTTGTCAAATGTGAGAATAAGTTGGTCGTAAAACAGAGCTCCCATGCAGTCCCTGTTGAACATGGGATAGCCGCATTAGTCACTAGCCGCAACAATCAACCATATATTGACGGAAAGAGCTTATCGAGGGTGTGGTTACTTTCTGTTCACGGTTGCGTTATGATACTAATTGGTTGAGACCGCATGCAAAGGGCAAAAGAGCCAGGCGCGGGTGATGTCTTTAGTTATGTGCAACCATCATCCAAGAGCTTCTGTCTACTGCTGGAGCACAATACTTTTTATATATCATATCAACATGGTTTACATGCATCATTAGCATTAGACAGAAAACCAGGTTGTAGGTGAAGCCTTATGTTCTCCCAACGAAAGGTCCACTACGCATTGTCAAAGATGATGACCACGCGTTCATTCACCGCTTCCAAAACCTCCAACTCTTTCCCTTTTCTCTTTTTTCTGCGCTTCCGATGACATTTCCAACAACCTTTTGATCCATCTGATCGAGCTTGTAGTTCTTGAGGAAGAATGTCAGTGGTACAATCGGTGCCGCACAGCACAGTGCACCTATGAGGAGATAACGCATCGTCTCCTGGTAGGCCTGATTGATCGCTATCCGTACGGGGGAACCGAGTGGGTAAGTAGTATAGTTGGAAGATACTGTCAGATCCCCGTATATCGTCGCCCAGTCAGCTGCATTCGCAGCTGGGAGATACTCCTGAAGTTTCGCGGGCACATAGGTCGACCAAATGGCGCCGGATATGGCCGATCCCACCGCGCCGCCGACTTCGAGCAATGTGAGCCAAACGGTGGTGGCCGCCGCGACTTGTTGATGGGAAGCTGAGGCCTGAACACCCAGCTGCACTGGTACGTTGAGAAAACCACCGCCAATGCCAATGACAATTTGGGTTCCGACGAGCGTGCCGACAGATGCGTCTTGCGTGCGATAAGCCAGCATGAGGCCCATACCCAGCAGGTAGATGGCTGCACCTACTGTTACGTAGTATTTGTAGTGTGCTGTGTACTTGATCAAAAGCGAGACCACAATCGATGAGACGGTTGAGCTGAATGTAAATACCCGGGTGATATAGCCGGCAGTAACGACGGACTGGCCCTGCACAATCTGGAGATACGAGTTAAAGTATGGGAAGACCGACATGTAGAACGCCACTGCCAAGGGGTCAATATGTCTTCGGTGTCTGAGCAGGGATAAACTTACTGAAGTAGAAGAATGCTATCAAGACGCCTGCGATGATGGTTCTCTCTTTGAATAGTTCTGGCGGGAAGAAAGCATTTGGCGCTAACTTCTTGCTAGTCTCCCATACTGGGAAGGCTATCAGAAGCACGCCACCAATTACGAGCATAGCTATCATGCTCCTATTTGTCCACTCTCCACTCGCATTTGGAGCCAATGTGAGCGGAAGCAGGATCAGTGAGATGGCTGCAGCAAACAATAACAGTCCGAAGGCGTCCAGGTCCAGCCAAAGGTTCTTAAGAATCTGGAAAAGACTAAAGCCTCGGAATGGGCTGGGAACCTCAAATCCCAGTTTCTTTGCCCGTTGCTGGTTCATGAATAAACTGACTGCCAAGGGGATAAAGCAGATGGGAAGAATGATAGCCCAGATCCCGTATCCCCATCGCCAAGTAGTATTGGTCAAAATTGATTGGCCGACTTCAGGCCCTGCCCACGTAGTCCAGAGAAAGGGAACATCGAATAGGGTGGCGAAGAGAGCGCGGTTCAGTAGATCTGTCGTATCAGCTACAAAGATTTGCTGCAAGACCTGAAGACCATTGAAGCCCGCAGCCCAGAAGATCTGCGCTCCCGCAAATGTCTTGACGCTGTTAGAGCCAGCCTGCATAATATAGCCAATCGTGTAGAGAAAAATGGTAATCGAGAATGACTCAAGACGTCCGAAAACATCTGCAATCTTTCCCATTGGCGGTTTGATCACAGCTGTGTCAGGGTCAGAAGCTGGCCACAGGCACCGAGCACTCCAGGCTTACCGCTGACGACGCCCTGCACGACGTATATGGTGGACACTAGAGAATGTGAAAAAAAGGCGCTCGTAGCAAATGGCGTCATAACACCGGTGACCTGAATCTCAAGTGAAGTGACATTGGCGATGAGGAGAAGGCTAGAAGCTGCGTCAGATGGTGATGCTGCTGGATAGAAAATGAACGGAGAGAGCGTACGTGACGTATGCGACGATGAGTGAAGTTTTTGTCCACGCCTTGCTCACAGCTTCGATACGCCGGACACCAGCCTGGGCCGGAGGCTCACTCGAGGGGTGGTCGCTCAGGCTGCTGTCGCGATTCTCATCCACATCTTTCCCGAAGTTGTCGCCACGATCGGTCTCATTGCGGACAGTCTGGCTTTGAGGATGGCTGTCTTCATGGCTCATAGAATCCCTCATCGTCGCATCCAATTTGTTGTTGTCCTATGCAGATGCTAACGTCGCAACTCTCGTAAAATATTGTCTAGGTAGGAAGACGCCTTTGGATCAACCCGACCCTGGATTGCGACACGGCTCAAGCAAACCGCGGCTAGTCGGCCATGTGATATCATTGGGCATGATTTGCATGCCAAGTGTAGCGGTGGCATGGCGAAAGGCACGTTCACCCACACGACAGTCCCAGTAAATCCCCGGGCTTGTGCCATGACACCATGGCGCCCCCATGAACCACATACAGGGGTCTGATAATGAGATGTTAGCGATAAGGCAAATCTAATCTGATCTCTTTTGGATTTAGGAGGTTCTTGGCAATGGTAGATGGTGTCTTGGGGTTACGTCAGGCCGGACGAAGGCGTATTTCCCCGGTGGCCTGAAGCCATCTGGGTATCCATCAGGCAAACATTTGCATCATTTCCGATACTTCCACGACATCTACGCGACAGCTGTCAGCACCGAATGAGGATCTGTTGTGTATCTTGGTGCGGGGTGCGACGAGGCACATGGCTGACGGAACATGGAGTTCCCTTGTTGTTCCACTGCCATCTTCCCAGCTCACACCTTGCGCAACGTCAGCGTCACATCTTACGGTAGCTGAAAAAAAAACTGGACAACGATTGTTTGCCAAATTGAAATGTCGCAATCGCTGAAGGTCACAGGATGGGATGCAAAGCCGCAGGGTCCATAGTGGGGTCCTTGGAGCAGTCGCTACGACACACGCGTTTGGACTCGCTCTCTAATGTGCCGCTGCATTATTCGGAGCACGCGCGAACTATACGCGTTGCTCGAAGCTACAATCATGGAAGAGGCAATGGAAAATAAGACATCTGGATGTACCGGGTCAGATGACTGATCTAAGCCTTCCCCCGAGGCTCTATCAGCCTGAGAGGACACACAGATGATTTCAGAACAAAACACCAGCACAGGTTTAACATTCCAAGTGCATCATTGCTAAGACATTACCATTACCGCGAGTAACAGAGGATGTGTGAGAAAATCTGCCTCACCACAGATCACTCCCCCATCTGCTGTCTAGAAAACGACGCAGAGCTACGGGTCAATCTCGGACTTCGTCCTCGGACTTTCTCCACTCCCATTCGTCGCACCCTCACTGCGCCTAACATCATCACTTTCCTTTTCTTCGGCTCTTGCACCATTCGACACAACACCCTCCGAATCTGCCTTGATGGCAAGCTCGGGGTTCGCTGCCTCAAGCTTCTGCCTCATCTCTCCGCTCATCTCTTCCAGACTTGGCACGATCCATTTTGCGCTTTCCCACGGCTTGACGCCCATGAGATACATGGTGTCGATTTCTTCGAGGGTGCGACCCTTGCCTTCAATGACGAAGAAATAAACAATGAGGCCGCCAAGGATATTGGTGCCGGCGAAAACATAGCCGTAGCGGAAGTCAATTGCTTCGGTGATGAAAGGTGTGAAGAAAGCAAGGAGGAAGTTCCATAGCCAGTTGCTAGCTGTCGACAAAGCCATTGCCTTGGCACGGTAACGACTCGGGTAAAGCTCACCGCAAATAGTCCAACTGTTGATACGTCAGTCACATGCGATCAACAAAGTCTGGGAGATACTCACATCATTGGTCCCCAGGTTGTCGCAAACCCGAAAATGAAGAAGCAAGCGAAGCAAATCATAGCTGTGGCAGCTTTCTCAGTCCTTTCTGGATCTACGCGATCAAGCGCAAAGTGGCCGACAGAAGCAAAGATCAAAAAACAGATGAACATCCAGCAGGAGCCAGCAATGAGCGACTTTCTTCGGCCGTAGTGCTCAACGATGTAAAGCCCATAAAAGGTAACACCGAAATTGATGCCGTTCTGGGGCCATTAGCTTCAAGTCTCAATCACGACCTTGGCCTACTGACCAGGATCATTTGCGTCACAAACGAGTTCTTGATACCAGTACCCGCGAAAACAACGGTACCATAGTAGAAGCTGCAAGTTGGTCAGCCCAAGCTTCCAAGTTGACGCCGCCAGACTTACAAGTAGTTTGCACCTGTCAACTGCTGGAACATCTGCAAGCCCATCCCAATCGCCAACCGATACGCCATCTTGGGCGCCATCCACATGCCCAGCCATTCCTGGATAGGGTTGTTGACAACCTTACTCTCCGCCTCGAGCTTAACTCTCATTTCCTCGAGTTCCAACTGGATACTGTAGTGGTTTGACGGCACACCATATACTTCCGACATGGTTGCAGTGGCTTTGTCAATCATGCCATTGCGGTAGTTGAATCTCGGTGTTTCGGAAAAGGCTAAGATTCCGACTGCGAGAATAGCAGCAGGAACGAAGGAGAGACCCAAAGTAATGCGCCAGGACGCTGCTTTACCAGATTGGTGGAGTTCGGCTGCATAGTTGAACACTGCGGCGAGGAAGATGCCGAAAGTGATCATGAGCTGGTAAGTCGAGATGAGGGCACCGCGAACGTGTCGGGGTGCTGTTTCAGCCTATGTATTTTTAGTACGATAGCATTACCAACGAACGAGGGAACACCGTACCTGGTACATGGGAACGAGCAAGCTCAGAGCGCCAACGCCAAAACCGGCAACGAAACGCCCCATCATAACCTCATACCATTTATCTGTAGCCGCAATCTGGACAACAATGCCAACAGATAATATCCCACACCACAGGATGATACTCTTTTTTCGTCCTATCCAATCTGCAATCGGTGCAGCAACCAATGCGCCAAACAGCGTGCCGATAGAAAGCAAAGCGACAATCAGGCCCGATCGTACATTGGAAAAGTACGGCGTTCCATCTACACGTCTCTGACCAAATCGGCGGAGAAAGTCCTTCATGCTGAGGAAACCCGAAATCTGACCAGTGTCATACCTGATCATGTGTTAAATCTCAACATAGGGCAAGTGGTGTAGGAAGTAGGGTAAAGTTGAGATATGGAACGCAAGGGAAGCATACCCGAAGACGAACCCTCCCATCGACACCAATATACCCATCCAGAACCCCTTCCACGTCAACCTTGGCAACGGTCGACTATCATATCCATCATGCTCGCCCACCCATCTAGTAGTATTCTCCACCGAGTTTCTCCTTCGCCATTTCTCTACAGGGTTGGCAAAAGTGGACTTGATTTTGTCCATGTCCTTTTTCACTATCCTATTCGCCACGCAGCAGTAAAAGTATAAGCGAAAAATGGATTCAAAGCAAAATATCCTTTGAACAGGTCAGATATCGTACTAAGCAGTCACCTTACGCTGACAACTTACCCTTTATACCACGCTCCTCCATCGTACCATCGATCCAACCAGCCAGTCGGGCATAGCATCTTTCCTCATCGGCACGCGGTTCCTCCAGCTTTCCATGCGGGGAAATGGTTCCACTCGTTCTTGTTGCCTCTCTCCCCATGGCCATGACGTCGTGCAGCGTAGGATGTCCCATGGTTGCGCCATGAAGTGGGGCGGATGGCTGCGGATGAGTTTTCTCATGTCAAATCCAGGCATCACGCGGATCGAGAGAATCTTTCCAGACTATAGATTTTTATTCTTTGGTCGACAGATCATCAGATGATGAGGGGCGGGACGAGGGTGTGGTTGTCATGAGTTGGATCAGCTTTCCAGAAATTTAGATATATCCGCTGAATGACAAACTCGACAGGGAAATTTACCTATCAACTAGTGAAATGATTACGCTGGGAGTTGAAACTATTGGCCCTGATTCAATTATATTTCACTCCATTACCATGCTGGAAAGATACGCATTGCGCGCATATCGCCTGATGGGGTGGTATATATCACGACGTCATTCATAACCTGCCGCGCTAACTGGCTGACAGAGACGGGTGTTTTCTTATAAGCTTACGCACGTAGATGTTTCCGTACAATGGGCTGCAGATTACTTGCCTTGGCTGCACGTTATCCCAGCTATTCCGCGCGCTTCCGGTCGAACCGATGATGGGGCGAATATCGCCCCCCCCCCCCCCCTCAAACACGCAGGCAAGTCACTAGGCAGACAGTGACGAACACGCAATAACCCGTTTTTGAAACAAAGCGCTCATTTGTCATCCGGAGTTGACTTTATTTCTGAGGCTCGATTCTTGTTTCCCTACATCTGATTGCTGGGTCGTTGGGGAGAGGATGTGGTGTGATGTCTCACATGATGTAGCCATATGACTCGTGGTACGGGAATGAAGTATCAATTGTCCAGCGGACCTCTACCAGAGATGAGATTTCAGATTCTTACAATCACTGTTGCTTCTATTCTGCCATGTTCGATTTACACTGTTCATTAATACGCTTTTAGAGTCCGGTGTGATCCTTTCGGTTATTATAGAGATGGTCTTATGTGGTAGTATCGAGGCCAGTGTACTACTCCCGGGGGCTGATTGAAAGAGCGTATTACTGAACAATACACACTCACATACACGTGCTCACGTCGTGAAAAGCTGTAGTGCATCAGTGTTTAGAGTGGGCTGACGGAAGAGAGACGTACGCTGAAAATAGTCGCGGGGGAATGACAAGAAGAAAGAACGATATGCTCAAGTGAGTCAGAAGTTCAATGGTCGATTCCCTTCTCCACTATATCGCGCTAGATCTCACCATTCCTTCCGTTCCTTCCAAAACTTTTACAAGCAAAGTCTCTCTCACCGCAGCGTATACATCTCCCTTGGGCAATTTCAACAATATTCGCACCCGCTGTACCGCTCACCAGCACCCACATTACCACACTCCCTATCAGCGAATAAAACAAGTCACAAAACGCTCTTAATACACTCGCCCCCTTCCCGGTCACCCCAAAGATTTTTTTTGATGCAGACCAAGTTTTCAAATCACTACACCACTGCATCAAGAATGTAAAGTTAAAGTAGAGATTTCGCAAAACACTCTTGGCTCAGTTACATAGACATCAACACCATCTCACCCGCTGTAAAAGAAATACATTTTTTTTCCGAAACCCTCACCTTGTTTTGTTTTGCGACGAGCTGTTGAGCTGATATCGCGACATTGCATTGTACATTGTAAGGTTGACCTAAAGGGGTTGTGTGATGACATTGAAATTCCCGAACACCTCCGTTACAAAGACGACAAACATAAGATTGATTCACAAATTTCAATCGCAATCCCATCTTATTTGAAAACCCGTCCGTAATTGCCTTTGACCTTCGCATACGTCGGTAAAACCTATACCTAAGTACGTACGACGGAAGACGAGTTGGCATTGTAGCACGCAGCTGGTGGTCAGTAATCCGTGATCAGTAATTCGTGATTAGTAATCAACTGATCACAATAATCACGACGAGAAATGGGGGGGGGGGTCAGTGTTGAAAAAAGTCTGGGGTTTGAAACTTTGGGGTGTTGGTGGCTGAACGGGGCTAGCTGATCGAAAGTGGTTAATGCTACATGCTTGTGCAGCACACGAGTCATGAAGCATCATTTCTTTGTTATTCAGGGGAAAGCCCAAAAAAAGCTGGGGAAGAGTAATTTCTTCCAATCACTTGGCCTCCTCCCCCTGCTTGGCTCGAACTACTTTTTTTTGTGGCTGTGCAAGGGAAGAGTAGGGTCGGCTTTGTCATAGGGTGTGAACGACTTTGGTGTTTTCGCGCCACACATTCCCCCTCTCTCCAGGTCCACCCCCATGGCGAGCACATGTATGGGGTAGACAGACCCCATACGCTGTGCCTTCTTGGTTTCCATCTCCGCTGCAACTGTATCCCTAAATGACTTCATATCCAGCGTCTCTCTTATCCTCCGTTTTACCCGTCTTCGGTTCCGTCGTCTGCCGTCCTACCCGCCTCGCTTCAGCGCCTCAAGCTTGGCAAACTCCACATTGCACCGCCATCTTTTTTCCTTTCCCTGCCGCTCGTGGAACAGGAGGGAGAGGTCTCTTCATCCCTAACATGCCCTTCCCATCTAGAACAAGAGATCTTCCTTGATGCGCCTGAAAGGAAACACATGTTCCTTCGCTCTCAAAACACCCCCTTACCCCTACCTCTCATCTCTCTCCTTACAAACTCCATTGTACCTAACCAAACACTGGTCCGCACACTCATCGTATTGGACTGTAAGCGCCATAGTTTCGCGGTCCACGTACAATTTCCGGCACTCGTCCAGACAAGGTTGGGCAGATAGGTAAATGGCACAACATTCTGCGCTTCCGACGTCCTTGGTGCAAAAGGTACTTCTTTCAGGTGCAGACCCGGTGGAGAGGTGTGAGGAGATGAAGTCGTTGATGGCGTGGGATAGAGAGGGTAGAATGTGGTAGAGGATCAAGGGGATGCAGATGAGGAGGAGGAGCAGAGTGGTGATAGGGCGGCTGCGGCTGATATATCTGCGGTGGAGGCGGGTGCTGGTATTTGTGCGGGCAATGGGTTTGAGATCGAGTCTGGAAGGGTTGGGTTCTTTCATGTTTGGTTGTTGTTGGTGTTGGTGTAAATCTTGTTCTTGTTCGTCTTGCATTTAGGAGTCGGGCAGGGAGAAAACGTGCGGAGGTAGCGAATGTTTCTAGTCGGCCTTTGGTAATTTGCAATTTGGCTTTGATCGTGGTTGGCTGAATGAAAATTGATGAAACTAAAACTGAAATTTTTGCAAGATGAGAGAAGAGAAATAGGGAGACAATGGGAGATTGAAGTCGTAGAAAATCTGACGCCAAAATGATGGCTTCGCTGGCGGTATGTATGTATGACAAGATCGGCAGTCACACAGATGCGATCGTCAAGTCGGTACAGCGGCAACGCTAGTGGGCTCGTCGACAAGCGTGGTTTCTTCGCCAATCTGCTACCTGCGCTGTCTTGGACCTCGTATGCTTACCTGAATTCGTCCAAGGGCTGATGATATCCAAAAAGTGGACCATTCACACGTCGCTGGTGTAAGCATGGGCTGTAATGACAGCCATATGCCAGAATAAATAGGGTTTAGGCGTGGTACAGTATCCAATTGGCAAAGGCTCTGGTACTAGATGGACTTGGGATAGAAACGGGCACGGGTAGTTGGCAGTTGCTACCAATTAAGGTTCCAGAACCGTTACTACGGCAAGGACACGACCGCATCTGCGGTAATGAGAGCGGTCAGATCGAGATGCCTGGCGTAGCACAAGCAGGAGATCTGGGGGAGTTTTGCGCGAGCTTTCGGGCGCTTGGCCTGGTTTTATGTCCGTCCGTAAGCTTCCGAGAATACGAGGTAAGTTGTTGTTGGGTACCGTACCATAAGTCGTTGCACATTGCGGTTATCCTTGTTGACACGCGGCCATGTCAATGTGCTGAGGTGAGAAAGGTAGAGGGAGCATCACCGCTGATAAGATCAAAAACTGGTGGAGGTCGAATGGACTCGACGATCGTGTTTTAGCCTTTCACCGTTGGGCGACACCGCGTTCGTCTCACAATGCCCCACGAGAGGAAACCCACCGGGTGCTAGCACAGTTCGAGCGAAAAGGGTGGTCCGCTTTAGTTTCCATTCTCACGGATTACGGACGATCGCTGCAAGGATACAATGAAAATGTATTTCAGACCGACGCCAATGAATGCCATTCGTTGGTTGGGTACGGTACATGATGCACAAATGGTGCGTCTACCGTGCTGAGCCCCACGCTATGCCAGATGAAGACGTAAACAGCACAGATGTCCAGATGCAGTCAAATGAGAGAGCGCCCAGGATGTTGGACAAATTACCGAGTATAACGTACATGATGGGAATGTTCAGTTCCATGAGATACTGAGTGTGTTAGCTTGGGCTCAGTGGGAAAGAAAAATACGCAGACTTACTACAACATGATGCCAGCACCGGTGAACATGGCGCCAAACTGCATCAGAGTCTTCCTCAGTTCTTGGCCCTTGTTCGGCCCGGTCTCAAGCAGTTCTGGTATGACAGCAACTGTTCCGACATACAGGAACGTGCCAGCAGTGAATGGGAGCAACATGTCACCCCATTGCAGGCTGGTACCCATAATTCCAGGACCGTGGGCACCTGCTGACGCAGAGTTACCGCCGAGTTCCTGCACAGCAATGCCAATGCATGTGCCCAGGAAAGCGCCAACAGCTGTCACGAATTGCGCACCCATGGCTGCGCGCTTACTGAAGCCAGACTGGATTAGGAGAGCAAAGTCGCCGACCTCATGAGGGATTTCGTGGAAGAATACCGCTACAGTGGTGGTAGCTCCAATTGTAGGCGAGGCATAGAAAGAAGAGCTGAGTGCCAGGCCATCGGTGATGTTGTGAGTGAAGTCGGCGATGAGGTTGAGGTAGCCACCAAGCTTCACGCTGGCGTTGATCTCCTTTTCCTTCTCGGCAGATACATCTGCAATGGCCGATGTAGCGTTTGCGCCAGACTTCCTGGCGCGAAGTGTGTCTTTGGAGTCCTTTGAGTCGGATCCTGTCGCTTTTGCAGTCGCCTCAACCTTGTCGTGCGAATGCGCATGAGAGTGATCGTGGCCGCCCTGGCCTCCGGTCGCAATGCGCAGTCCCTTGTCCATGGCCACGAATGTAATGAAGCCCACCATGATGGCCACGCCCAACAAGAGATTCTTGTTGGGCTCCACCATGACAAATTTGACCGCATCGTGCTCATCCTCGCCCAAGAAGATTTCCGGTAGCAGGTGGAAGAGCGTATCACCTAGCAGTCCACCTACAGCGAATGCTACCATGACGGACAACGAGGACGGGTCGATATTGGGCGGGCATAGTGCGAGGAGGAAGTTTGGTGGACCGGAGATGTAGAGAGTCGCCAACAGAGAATTGACTGCAGGGCTGCCGGGGAAGAGGAAGGCAAAGATCTGGGAGGTGACGGACGATGTCGTCGGGCTCGAGGCTACCTTGTGCTGGTTGAGAGCTTGCACGAGAGGACATTCCTATTACGTGTCAACATGGCACACGCGATATATCGTCGTGTCTATATAATCAAGCGGAACAAAGCAGAAGAAGCTGTAATAAAACAGCCAGCAAGTGAATATCATACCTGCAATTGCTCCTCTATCTGATGGGTAGTCAAGTCCTCCACTGGCACTCCTGTCTCGCCCTTGACAGCTGCGGCAGCGACATTCCAGGCCAACACTGCAACAAAAATCGCCAAGGACACCAAGGTCCTGTTCCGTCGCGACACCATGATGACACGTGATTCAATTGAAATGGGGCCGGATAATTGAAGGCGGGGTGGTTAATAATGGGAGCCTTCGGGGACCTGTGAGCTGCCTGTACTATCGCCAGCTACGTTATCGATAAGGCTAGCGCGGTGGTGACAGAAAGTTCGCCAAAAGTTTTGGAGATGCGACCGGCACTTCTGCAACAACACCACATCACCCTGCCACATCCTCACAACGCCCTCAAATAAGACACAATGGGTCGCGAACTTCAGAAAAAGAAGAACAAGTCTTCGATCCCTAAGAAGCGCCAGAACGGCCCGTCCAAGAAGAAGATTCTGCAGAACCCCATCATAGCCAAGCACTGGTACGTACCACGCACCCTGTGCTTCAATGCACACGTCTAATACACATGTGTAGGAACCAAAAAGAAACTCTATCACAAAATTACCGTCGCCTCGGTCTTACAGCGCGCCTCAACCACGCAACAGGTGGTACCGAGAAGACGATTGCTCTCCTCGGTCTCAACGATGCAAAATCCTCGCGCGCCGACACAGCCGTTGGCAGCACCGCAGACGCCCTGAACATTGTATCCAAAGCCAAAAAGCCCGAGAACATTCCTCCTGAGGAAATCGAGGTCGAGCGCGACCCCGAGACTGGCGCCATTCTCCGTGTAACAGGCACCCTGCAGAAGAAGGACAACCCACTCAACGACCCGCTCGTAGAGATTGAGAATGAAGATGAGGAAATGGAGTGGAATGGTTTCGCAATGGTACCAGAGCTAAGGGATGGTGAGGCAGAGAACCCTGTCATCAGGGAATTGGAAGAGGCGGCGTTAAACGGTGCGAAAAAGGCGCCGCGAGGCCAGAGTCAGCGTGAGCAAGAGTGGGTTGAGCGCTTGGTTGCAAAGTATGGGGACGACTATGCCAAGATGGCGAGGGATCGCAAACTCAACCCTATGCAGCAGACGGCTGCTGATATACGGAAGCGCGTTATCAAATGGCAGAAGTTGCAGGGAAAGCCTTGGACAGGATAGTCGGGCGGAGGCATAAGAGATGGCGTTTTGGCGTTTATCGGGACATACGAATCACTCAAAACTAGCATCGAATGACCTACTTACATACAGTATCTTACAGTTTACCAACGATCTTCTTCTTCGGTAGCTACTTGTATTCTCATCACATTCGGTATCGTCATTCTACTTTCTTCAGGACCCTAGCGCATGTTTAATTTCGCATAATGTTCAGAAGAATAAGTAGTGTGGCATCGGTTGAACGTGTTCTTTTTTCTCGCTGCATCCCGCCGCATTTGCGTGCATCGCATTTTCTTTGCTTGTGGTGAGAGAGATAGCTGTGAGGTTTGGCACAAAAGAAGCATGTCATACTTCTACAGTATGCCTTTACTTCTCATTGAATCCGCTGACTAGAAGAGCCCTCACGCGTAGCTCATAAAGCACCATATATACCGAGCCTTATTACCTATTCCTCTTACCTTGCTCTTACTACAACAACATTCCTCGTCTCATTTCCATCTACAATCTCAAGCTAACCATTCAGACATCACTACCACGAAACCATGTCTGAGAATGCAATCGATAGTTTCACAGCCATTAGCAACAGCTTGAGCATCGCTCCCAGGTGCCGCTGCTGTGGCGAGTTTCTCGCTGCTACTGATAAGCAGAAAAAAACTGGCATTTACTGGAAGAGTTGTCAAAAGTGTCGCGACGAGCGGGGTGCAAAGAAGCGGAAGCGGAAAGCATTGTCTATCCCCGCTGATGATGCTGCTAGTTTCAGTACGTCCGAAAAGAAGAGAATGCCCTTTGAGAAAGTGCGGGAGAAACTATCCAGTTTCTGCAAACGGGTGAAAGAAGATGCGGTAGATGTGGTAGGTCCGGTCCATCTTGTCCCGCTTCTCGAGCTATTCGTCATAGTTCAGATCGGTTGGTCTGTTTGCCTACAGTAAGATCTTCTACTAAACCACAATTCAGGCTGTTCGCGAAGAGACCGAGCATTCGGAAATTGCTCCCGGCAGATGTTCATACGAGCTCGATGTCAATGGCCAGCAAGACGGCAAAGAGACATTTCTTGTCAAAACAAAGGGCCCATCATCCCCTAAAAACATCAGATCCACGCCAAGACTCGCAGGACATACCGGCGACGACATGAACTTCGATACCATTGATAGCCTCAACACCGAATGCTCCGTCTGCAAACACACTTCACCAACGAGCGAATTTCCAGTTCTTACACCATGCACACATGACGCCGACGTTTGCAAAACCTGTTTCCTCCAATGGCTCACTATCCAAATGTCTTGGGCGGAAATTATGATCTGTCCATCCAGCAACTGCGAGACGGTACTCACCCACCAAGACGTGCGCAAATATGCTCCCCCCGACATGTTCACCCTCTTCGACGAACTCTCCGTGCGCAGTCTCCTCAGCGCGGACGAAAAGTTTCTCTACTGTCTCGCTAAAGGTTGCCCATCCGGTCAAATCCACGATACGGGCCCCGAAGGCCCCATCTTCCGATGTGTAAACTGCGGGTTTAGAATGTGCACTGCACACACTCCTGTGATCCCGTTCCACGAAAACGAGACGTGCAAGACGTACACGGAGCGCATAGCGATGGAGACGCAGGAGAGAGATGCGAAGCGCAAGCGGAAAGAGGAGGAGGCGAGTGCGGCCGAGGTTGAAAAGAATGCAGTCGAGTGTCCGGGTTGTGGCGTCCGGATTCAAAAGATGGAGGGCTGTGATCACATGACCTGTAAGTTTTTACGTCTTCGTGGCATTACCGAACGCGGAATCTGTGCTAACAAGAGGCAAGGTCGCAGGCAAGATTGTGGTTTTGAGTTTTGTTACAAGTGCCGTGCGCCATATCAGGGGGACAAGGGTATATGGAAGGTTGGGAATTCGGCGCATGATGAGAGCTGTATGCATCACTCTTCCCAGTTGCCGCACTATCTTGGTGTCACGCTCCCATCATGAGGGTTTGGGAGAAGGTGAGTACTAGGATTCGGTGGCAGAGACGAGGGGTTATATACTTGCTCGTTTTATTTTTCGATACGACCTCTTGGAGGGTTCAAAAGTTTGCGCGGATCTTTCATTTGATTTCTTTTTCGAAATGGCTATCAATATCTGAATTTTATGGCGTTACTACATCTTTGTCGCGTCTTGGTATAGCCATCCTACCCAGCACATGTGCGATTCTTCCAACTTGGAAGTGAGTTTTTGCTCTAATACACGATCAGACACGAGCTAGGCTTGATATTTCTTTGATTATCACAACCATCTGAAGGTTCTAGTAGGGGTCACTAAGATGTCTGCTGTGTGTCAAGTATATGGGGGCCTAGGTTTTACAGGTATCATGGGTGTGATTATACTAGAATTTCACTTTCCCTCAAACTAGATGGTTTCACATGTGCGTGTGTTATGTTAACAAAAGCTTCAATCAGGCCAATTGCTCAACCCTCTCTAGTCTTTGTTCTGAAGACGATGTCTAGAAAATTCCACTCTGGTACTTGAGTAAACCTGAATAGACGTGTTTTGTGTCACGAAGTCATGTTCTGATTGCTGGTCATGTTCTCAGCAAGATTGGGTCGTCCAGGCGAGTGAGGTTAGTTTGCACTACGGTGCCACAACCCCTCAATATCCGACTACGGTTGCGTCCGAGATGGTTTCTCTTCAAGAAGCACTCCTCAGAACGGGCGTGGGGGCAGATAATCACGGTCGCCAGTGATCGTGAAGTAATGGCGTTGTTTGCCAAACGCACAATTACTGTCATGACTTTGCTGTACAACTCCGACCTGATCATGCCATGCGCCATGTTCGATTAATACCATTCGCAATATTTTGACTAAAAGGCATCGACATTGCATTAATCTGGCCTAATTCTTCGCAGACCAAAACAGATCGTTGACCGTGGCGGATGCAATCAAGCATAGAATCAAGGCGACGAGGCGCACCAAGAGAGAGAAAAAAAAATAGTATAGTCTTCTCTGAACCCTAGTGAAAGACCTAGACTGGCAATGGAATCTTTAATCGTAAACAACGCAAAACATCCCAGACACACCTGCCCACCTTTCCACCCAAGAAACCATCCGTCGCATCTTCCCAAGGCCACCGGGCCCATTACGTTTCGCCACCACGCTTGCCAAATGTTTCGGACCGCAACCACACACACACACATAGACTAAACAAGAGACACGTCTCGCCTCATCAAAACGCGCAAAAAAAACCCCCCGATGCAAACCGACCAGCAGTGTGGGCATATAACCGCATCGCAACGTTGTCGTGCACTTTTTGCTGGGAAGGGGGCAAAGAAAGGACAATGGGCAAATGTTCGTTGATACATTATATCCATGTTCTTAATATAGCACCGGGTGTGCACGGTCCCCTCCCCCCCCCCCCTTCCATGCGCGGCTGCACCATCCGGCGTCTGGACTCGACCAACCGGAGAGTTCCCCCATATGGGACTACCCGCGCGCCGTGGCCGATAAATGGCGCCGAACTCTGGTTCAATGCGAACTTGCTAGCGTTTCACGTTCCGCGGTTTGGACGACCGGGCGGTGGGAAGGCAATTCTGGTCGCGGGAAAAGCTTGGTGTTCGCTGAGACAGACTGCGACACGTTGCGCGCATGCGACAGGCGGAAACGGGGTTTCCCGAGGGCGTACAGGCCGGGGTCGTGTGTATGCCTTGGGTGTGGTGCTGTCAGATGGAATGGCATGCGAAGTTGAGTGGGTGGGGGGGGGGGGGGAGAGGGGGAACGAATTTGAGTTCGAGTCGAAGTCGAGAACAGAACAGAACATGCTGTGATTTCGTCTTGTTCTTGTCCGCCTGTCCTGTGGCTGGTTAATAGGATGCAGGATGAGGAAAGGGCTCACTGGGAAAATAGGGTGCGAGTTGAATGATTAAAAATCATCGATTGAAATGTCTAAATCTCCATACACGATGTGTCGTCCAACCATCAATACCGTTAACCGCGAAACTCCCCATCGTCCGGTCCGCGTTGCGCAGGATCCTGCAGATGTAATGCGAAAAGAAAATGGTGCTCAAATACAGGAACCACAGAGTATTAACAACACTGACGTCTGGAAGTATTGGAAAGCTTCGTATGCGTGACGTCTTTTGTAAAAAATATAACCAAGCCGAATGACTAAACTGAGGTGAACTGCTCAGACTTCGGTAATGGCTACCAGGGTCATCTTGGGCGCATCCTCCTCCTCGACGACCTCGTCACGCTTCTCCTTCTTTCCTCCGCCGGCGGCGGCTGATCCAGCGGGGACGTTGACACCGGGGTTGACGATTATACCGACACCGGCGTTCTCAGTGCCCATCTCGACCTTGGGCTGGTCCTTGAGGGCCTCCTTGGCATATCCGAGGGCTGCGTTGAAGCCAGCAAGGTCGCGCTTGATCCACTGCATGGCCTCCTCGACAGCGTCCATCTTGGGCTCGACGGGAGCGCGCTTCTTGAAGATTTCCTCAATCGTGCGGCGAAGGTTGGCGCGTTTGGCGGGGGGTGCAGCACCCTCAGCGGGCTTAGCACCACCGCCGGCTGCGGCTCCGGAAGCAAGAGTAGCCATCAGCTCTGACGCTGATGCTGTAGATCCCAGCGAGATCTCTCCATCACCGACTACCAGGGCAGGAGAGTAGGCACCCAAGTTGATGTTAAGGGGGACGGCGGCGACGGTGGCGACGAGCGCGAAGATGACGTTTTGGGCAAGCATGTTGTTGGTTTGGTATTGAGTTTTCAATTAGATGAGAGGTAAAATAAGTATTGGTGGTGGAAAGGATGATTGGACGTATAAATGAGTGGAACTAAGTGATAGAAGTTGGTCGCACAGCGATAGATCGAAGTGAATGTTTGGTGGTTGGTGAATATGAGTGACCGGACTGCAGAATAGAACAAGCGGGCTCAAGAGCTTCTTATACGCATGTCCACCTTGGACGGATCGCCTTAGCATCTTGGTGAGTCGTACATCGTCGTGGCACTGTGCCAAGCTGTATTAGCCCAGTTGGATTAGGTGTGAAACTTTCATGCGGCCGCCAAGTGTGGGTAAGCATAGCATGGCAGAGCTTTTGCTTTTGGACCGGTCGTTGCCAAGCTTCCCTCGCTGTTTGATGTTGGGTCGAAACTTTTCTGATGCGGAGCCAAGGGACGATAAGCGTGTGCTCGATGCTAGCTGCGGCTGGTATAGCATGGGTACGCTGCAACTACCACGCTCCGGTCCCGGCCGTACGAATAGTGAAGGACCCGTTCTCAGCCATGAGGCCACTCTTGCTCAGGCTGCACATGTGGCCGCAGTCTAGTACCAGGCATCAAACTTGGACAGACGTCCAAGAGCGGTCTGCCCCATGAATAATGGAGCGCCGGTGCCGCTAGGATGTAGCTGGACATGGTGAACTGGGGACCCTTTGGTAACAAAGCTGAACCGCACGCGTGGGACCGTCCCGTAGAGCCTTCTAGGTGCATCAAGGCTTCTTGGGGGGGTTCAGAGAATAGCCAAGATGCAATCTAAAGCAATGACAGCTGTAGAAGCAGCCGGCACAATGCTTAGGATTCCAAGACGGTACGGCTCTCTGGCGTGGCTTGCCAAGCAACGGTGATGCAGGCGGCCCAGCGGAAGGGGACTTATCCATCCAGATGAGCATCGATCGCCGGTTCCTAAAGGCCTAAGGCATGGACGAGTGCCTTAGACTGGCCCTTTGGGTGGCCATGCTCCTCCACGGCGTTCGTCGGGGGGGCCAAAGGCCAAGAGTGACAGCGCTAGGCAATGAGCTTCAAAGGGGTAAGCCTTCGTCGCAACACTTGGCGTCTGATGCGTGTGGGGATTGGGGTGCTTCAGCGGGGAGGGAGGTCGAAGGGTACGGGCTGAACAGTTGCCGTGCCAGGTTTGAGATGCGGGCGTTATTGGGTGATTCTGCACTAAACGAGCTAGCGCGCTCCTTTGGGGCTGCGACTCCAACGGAGGTGCGACAGTTCGAGTGCTTGGCCATGGGGACGCGAAATCGACGACGTGCCTCCAGACGCAAGCTGGAACCAAAGCATGAGCCTAGACGTGGTACTTGTTATGAGGGGATAGTGCGGGACCTCCCCGGTGACGTGCGACTGTGGGCAGCCCGGGGAGCGGCATGGCCTCATTGTCACATATTCACGACTTGGCAGGACATGTTCATCGTATCAGGACTTGCAGGACATATGCGATGGGCACCAAGAGATATCGCAAGCGTTTGCCAGAGCATGCGCGTCCTCCAAGTGCCGACGTTGAATTAGCATCTTCGGCCGCTGACCCGGAGCATCAAGACTCGCGTGTGCGCGCGCCCGCCCGCCGTTGTCGATCCCGAGCTGATCTCATCCCGCAATACGAAGTCGCACACAAACACGAGCGGAGTGGAAACCATTTCCATGGCCTCAGGTGGCCGTTTCTCTTCCTGAACCTTCTCGGGCTGAATTGTCGGTTTGAAGCATCATCAAACACGCCTTCGCCTCGGAACCCTTCTCTACCTGACGTACATGGCAACCCATCGCCCAGCCGTTCACCGCGCGTTTACCAATACCGTCCGGATGGTGCACTTTCTGGAAGCCCTACAGTAGTGTGTCGCCCAACCTTCTCATCACACCCAGAAACTGCCAACGTTTCCAAGCTGTCAGTAGTCTTGTTCTCAACAAGCTTCGCTCCTGCGGGGCTGGACCACGAGAGTCATGTCTTTAAACTTTCGCTTCGTCCATCACATGCGCACCGCCGGGTATATCTCGACGACTATAGCAGCCCGCCACCTCGCGCGAGCAGCGGCGCACGCATTGGGCCTAAACCAAACCATATTCGTTGCTCCTATGCTTAGGCAACGCCTCGCCCGTTTTTGGTGTGACTGCCAACGATTCACGCACGACTTGCGGCTGAGGAGTTTTCTCCGCGAACCAAAAGGCATGCAGTCTCACCATGTGCTAGTTCATCCTTGTGATGGATCTACGATTGCGGAACATTGCCTTGTATATCCCCATCGGCGTGAGAATTGTCATCACATCTGCAAGCCATGTCGTGCCAAACTAGCATTGTAGATTTGCATCAAAACGCCTCCAGACATTCAGCGTTGAGTTGGAATCGGTGTTGGACAAGGAGGCTGAATGCATTCACACGTGGCGTACTAGTAGTATCTTGCTATCCCTTTGGACTTTTTTCTTTTACATTTGCGATACCCCATATACCCATATGAAACCATCTTACTTGTAGTATACTTGACAATTCCAAGGGGTGTGTGCAGGTAGATGCTATGAATGAATAAGCCGTTATTGTACAAACAGAGACAGGGAAAGAATTTTCCCAGCGTAGTCGCACCACACTTGGCCATATCCATTTCTCGCAACCTCAACCGACGACTTTGCAAGTAGATAAAAAACATCGGTATCACCATCTACCAATCAACTCACTCACAGAATCATCAAAGGAAGGAGAAAATGCACATAAGCGATGCTCTCGCCAATGTATTCCTAGTTCTACGTTTACTTCTATCCATGTATCTCGCGACCAACCGAAAAGTCGCAGAAATTGTACAGAAAAGGGTGTTCCTCGCCGCTACTCTCATTTAAAAGGTAGTCATGGCTTCCCAGCTCAGGTTGTCCACTAAACGATGGTGCTCTACCGTAAAATTGTGGTTCGTTGAAAGTAGAAAGATGTTCAGGGTTTGCTCTTGTGGCCATGGTTGGACACGCTCGCGCTCTACATGGCGGACGCTGCCTGTGCATCTCCAGTGATGATAGAGCCACCCTATGCGGCTCTACCGTTTGCGGCAGCGGCTGCTGCGTCTCCGGTGTTGGCTGCTGCGGCATTGGTAGCAGCGCCGTTGGCAGCTCCGGCATTAGCAGCGGCACCATCAACTGCTCCTGCGTTGTTGGCAGCACCAGCATTAGCAGCTCCGTTGTTGTTGTTTTTTCCCTTGCCAACCCCGTTGGCAGCACCAGCGTTGTCAGCAGCACCATTGGCGGCACCAGCATTAGCAGCAGCACCGTCAGCAGCTCCTGCATTGTTGGCAGCACCAGCATTGGCAGCTCCGTTGTTGTTGTTGTTGTTGTTGTTGTTGTTCTTTCCCTTACCAGCTCCATTGGCAGCACCAGCGTTGTTTGCAGCACCGTTGGCGGCACCAGCATTGACATCAGCTCCAGCAGCCGCTCCAGCGTTATTGGCAGCACCGGCGTTGTCAGCAGCACCATTGGCAGCAGCACCAGCGTTAGCAGCACCGGTATTGGCGGCTCCAGCATTGGCGGCTCCAGCACCAGCGTTGGCAGCACCAGCGTTGGCGGCAGCTCCGTTGTTCTTGTTGTTTTTTCCCTTACCAGCACCGTTGGCAGCACCAGCGTTGTTTGCAGCACCATTGGCGGCACCAGCATTGGCATCAGCTCCAGCGTTGGCAGCAGCTCCGGCATTGTCAGCGGCTCCAGCATTGTTGGCGGCTCCAGCGTTGGCAGCTCCAGCATTGGCGGCAGCTCCATTGTTCTTGTTGTTTTTTCCCTTGCCAGCTCCATTGGCAGCACCAGCATTGTTTGCAGCACCGTTGGCGGCACCAGCATTGGCATCAGCTCCAGCGTTATTGGCAGCACCGGCATCGACGGCTCCAGCATTAGCAGCACCGGTATTAGCAGCTCCAGCATTGGCGGCTCCAGCATTGGCAGCAGCTCCGTTATTCTTGTTGTTCTTTCCATTGCCAGCACCGTTGGCAGCTCCAGCATTGGCAGCTCCAGCACCGCCAGCAGCGGCTCCGTTTGCGGCATCGGCGTTGGCAGCAGCTCCATTGTTCTTGTTATTCTTCCCCTTTCCCTTGCCTGCAGCAGCTCCACCAGTGGCAGGTGCAGTAGCGTTTGCAGCTCCAGTGGTGGCTACAGCGTTCGCAGCTCCAGCTCCGTTCGCAGCTCCGGCGCCACCAGCAGCGTCTCCATTTGCGGCACCGGCGTTGGCAGCAGCTCCGTTATTCTTATTGTTCTTTCCCTTTCCTTTTCCCTTGCCATTCCCATTGCCTGTAGCAGCTCCGCCGGTAGCAGGTGCAGTGGCGTTGGCGGCTCCGGTGGCGGCTCCGGCATTGTTGGCAGCTCCGGCATTGTTGGCAGCTCCAGCATTGTCAGCGGCTCCGGCATTGTTGGCAGCTCCAGCGTTCGCCTTTCCATCCTTCTTCCCGCCATTGCCAGCTCCTGTAGCTGCACCGTTGGCTGCATCACCGCCGGCGGCAGCATCACCATTAGCTGCACCGGCGTTAGCAGCTCCTGAATTGGCATTGGCAGCATTCCCTGTAGCTGCGGCACCTCCAGCAGCAGCACCTCCTGTGTTAGCACCTGCTACGTTGGCATTCTTAGCGGAAGCACCCCCTGTGGCAGCACCAGCAGCAGCGGCTCCATTTGCGGCATCACCGTTAGCAGCACCTCCAGCGGCAGCACCTCCGGCACCTCCAGCAGCAGCGTCGCAAGCAGCTACACCCATGTTACTCGGGGTTATCATGAATGATATTGGTGTTTACTTACTCTTCTGTGCTGTGCACTGATCAACTGTCAATGTAGCATCGCCACCATTTGCCGCATTGGAGCAACCGTTGAACTGTTGGTCACAGCTCCTCTGTAGTGCAGCAGTCTCCTTCACAAACGTGTCACCCTTGACTGCGAAGCCCCGGGTAGCATCACCAGTCGCAGTGACGGGAGTAGCTGCAATACCTCCAAGGGCACCTGTGAAAGTTTGGAGGTTACCACCGGCCTGACGACGATCGATGGCTGGTGCACTGAAAGCGGCGCCAATGAGCGAAGCGGCGATCAAAGAGTATCTCATCTTCAAATAGAGGTGATAGTTGAATGTAAAGGTAAGAAGACACCTGCTTCGTTGTGAATGGGAGCCGATAAAAAGGGATAATAAAATGAGTGACCAGACTCGATAGAATAGATGGGAAATGGAGAACTGGAGAACTGGGTCGTTGTTGAGGATGAGATATGATATGGCGATGGTGCCTGAATACTTATACCTAACCTAAGGTTCAAGCTCGTAATGAAGCTGCTTAGTCTGCACACCTCGTTACCAACCGTCAACAGGCGTGTGCGACGTGCCGCGTGGTCTGCTACTATTACGGAAGGCATCTTGGTAGATGAAACCATTGACAGGTGACAGAGCCGCCGAATATGCTTGTGACATTCTCGAAGTCTCTCCGGACTTCCCAGCGCGATGGCCGATCATCTGGGGTATCGTTGGTTGTGCTTTGCCGAAACACGTCTTGAGCGAATGGAGTCATCACCTGATGTAAACATCTGGTCCTGATCATTGTTTGAGAATCCTTTTCAGAATCGCATGAAGATGGTTTCGATTACGCGTGACGTTTCGTGTGCAGCCGTGAACGACCGAGGGCGACTCAACGGTGCGCGATTTCACAACGTTGCCCAGCATTGTCTCTAAGCGCAAGAGAGAGATTGCGCCTCTGAGGCATGTCGTTGTAGGCGATGAGATGGAGTTTTCAGGCACTTGTCTGTTTGCACAGCGTGATATTCGTGGTGTGTGTTCGTATCGACAATGGCTATTTGCGGACTCCGAGTGCTTGCGCATGCCGTCATCCCTGTAGCAATCAAGCGCACTCTGACACAACTGGTGAACGAGCCCCCGACTCGCTGCAATGCCTTACAATATTCAGCCAATCAACTACTTGCAAGTAACAACAGCGGTTAATAAGCATAACCAGAAAAGCTGATCAAACGTATGATGCCATGGCTTGGAGTAGCCAAAGCGATCGCGGGCAATAGTTCGCCTAGATCTGCAGCTTTCGGGCTTTCGGGCAGAGAAACCTCCAAAGCATGCGGGAAGCGCCACTAGAGCTCGGTACTGTGAGACCAACTGAACCGAGTCTGAGATGGGAAATTTGCTGCATTAGACGCGCGTAGTACGTAAACAAGTAGGTTGCTGGTGGTCGAAGCGACGAGGTTGTGCAAAAGGACAGAAAGTACAAGACGTGGTCCATGCACGCCAAGCCCTGCCCGCTTTCCCGGTCTTCGTTCCCGCCAAGCTCTTTGACGTTTTCTCCTTACCCGCTCGTCCCAGCTGCTGTTAATTGGAATTTTCTTCACGCTGTTTGGAACAAGATCGCTCGCGCAACTCGCATTGCGGTAGATCGTCAAGCATAAGCCGTGTATCACTTCTTCTAATACCTATAACGTGTCTGTGTGTTTCCTCTATGCATTCACTGCCTCAGGCAGCTGGTGACGAATGGCCAGATTAACTTATGCAATCTCACCTTAGCATAGAATGCCTTATCCAACCTCACCTTGGCATAGAATGCCACAACACTGCATCACTCTTCATTATGCGTGTGATTTGTGACCGGTGCAATCGGCCGGCATAGCATCAGCCAACCTGAATTCATCATCTTTTCCAATCTTCAAGGTTTCCAAACTCCGATCAGCCTTTACATCTGGATGAATTCAGAGTTTCCGAATTGCGATCTTCGTTACTAGCAAACAAATTAGCTCGGGTTGCACGTCAGGTAGATGACCATCGTCGTCGCCATAGTTTTTGCGTTTCTAGCAACTGTACTTCTCGTTGCAGATGGCGCTAGCATATAACGGCATGTCTGAGTCTAAAATAAGGTACAGTGTTCTTTGAATAGTCTAGTATTGCATCGAACAGATTGCTGCTTTCAAGGCAAGGCCTCGATCCAAATCTATCTGTTTTCTCTACGTCAAGTTTTCCTCGCACACACGCCTCTTGTCACTACTGTGTCGGACAATTTAGAAGTTTGATCGTGATCACTCGCGAAAAAAATGCCTACCTGTGCTAATGCGTGATTGCGGCAGTGGTTTCGTATTACCCAGAGTTACTGCAGCAAAAGACTGAGCGCGAAAAATCAGCTGAAGGATGAACATAGCATCAACCCTGTAGCATATCGATTTCCGCAAAGTAAGACTGTTATCAAAAACATCATAGATATATTCACGCCTGAACTGATGCTCAAAGGCTTCTCTTCTTTCCTGCAATCTATATAGAAAGCACGATATGCACTGACCTTGGGACCGAAAATACCGGGAGATGGAAACAAATCTTAGTCTTGGCCACCAAATGAGCTCTTTGCAGCTTACTGCACAGGTGGGCAGTTGAGGTCCGGGTCGTTGTTGGAAGATCCAGGATCGCAGCCGTTTGGCCATTCCATACGCTTGCAACCGGAGCCTTCGTACCATTGCTCCTGGATCTTCAGGCTCTGTTTGAAGCAAGGAGTATCGGCACAGAAGGTGAATGGAAGGATCTTATCCTTGGGCCATCCCATTGTCTGGGCGAGGCTGTCCCGATACTCTCCCCACATCAAAGCGTCGATCCTACCCTGAGTGCTCTCGCAATGCCACGAGTTCTCTGGAGTTTTCTTGTTCCAAGATAGCTCAACATTGAGCACGCCAATGATTGGTCCTCCGTTTGTTGCAAATGCCAATTCCACTCTACTGGCGACGTAACAGATATAGGTGCGTCTAGTGCCAGGGAAGTCCCAGTATGCACAGTTCTCATCGTTGTCTGCCATCGTCTGGAAGATTTTCGCTACCATCTGGAACTTGTAGGTTGTTAGCAATTCTCTTTAGTATGTGGATGTGTGTGCACTGACTCCAAGTTCCTGGATTCCTGGATGATCTTTGTTGTTGAAATATGAGTAGTGTACAGTAAGACTCGTCACAGAATCCGACCTGTACGTCGAATGACCATTGCTATAGACGACATTGAGAAGGTCGCATTTCTTGTTGCACTCGGGTCGAGTCGTCTCACAGTACCCCGGGATAGAAGGGTCGTGATTTGCTATGCAACAGTCCTTCAACATGCCGTAGATGCGGCTGTAAAATCGCTTTCCACGAAAAGTTCCAACGTGGGTAGGCTTTCTGCCGATGCGCACATCGATGGCATATCGGCCGTCCATGTTCGGAAGTGGTCTATCGTCCGCGTTGGTGTTGGCAAAACCGGTGCTGTTCGAGAAGCCACCCTCTGAAGCGCTCGCGTTCGAGTATGATCCCATCGACCAAGTCACGTTGTCTCCAGTCTTGTCTACGAGTCCGGCAATCAAGTCGGCGCCCTTGACATACTTGTTATCAGTGTCCCATCCTAGCTGCGGATTGGATGTCACTAATTCTGGTTAGCAATGTAGATTCTTACTCAATTGTCGTGAGCCACTCACCAAGCGGACCGGTACCAGTCGTGGCGAATGGCGGAAGCAGTGCGGAGGGCGTGAGGGCGGCGAGTGTGAGAGCTGACACTACGGCCACCAGGAAGAAGAAGGCGTACTTCATGTTGGCTAGACTCAATCCGATTTGTACGGAAACACCTGAAAGTTGAGCGGTTGTAGTGGGCAAGTTTCTAGAGGGAGCAAGCACTGTAGGATGAATGAGTAATTTATGGATTCAAGCACACGCTAGTGCCCTTCTGCGACCGTGCAGCTGGCGGGTGAGAGTGAATTACATACGGTAAGAGCATAGAAAAGGTGGGGCAAGCTAGCGAGCAAGTGCAGGCGCAACATTCAGTGAGGAAAGCATGACGCGTCTCGACTTTCTATCTCTCTAAGACAAGTGACTCTTGTGAGCCGGTTTCAGAATGTATGGCAAGTGTGAACAGCATAGGCATCGAGACGGCCGGATCTGCTTGGGTAATCAGAAATGACATCCTACATCTTCGGAACCAGAGCTTGCAAAGATGCCACCTCTTCCAAATAGCCTTAGTATATACAGGCTGCCGTTCACAAACGACTGGGTTCAACTGCTTTGACTATGCAAACAGTGGTTTACACACGTTTACCACGCTTGGTCTAGAACTTGTTCGTAGTGCACCGGTATGTCTGCTAGTAAACGATCACTCGAGAATACTCACTTCTACTATATTCCTTTGCTTTTGCAGACGACATGTTCGTGATATGCACAGTCAAGAACTTGTCTCGCGGCCCGAGAAGTGACGATGGATGCTTATGTCATCATCGCAGAGCCTTGGCACAACGCCAATCCCCATGTGTTTCCCCATCCACAAGTTGCAGGTCGCCAATCGCGCATCCCGATATGCAGCTGTCGTCTCGTATACCCGCCCGGACCTCTATATCCGGTGGGGGAAGCTGGAACATCGCGACATTCGCACATGTCCAGCTCACCAACATCTGTTGCTAAGCCCTAGCACTTGCCATGTCTACAGCTCGCCTCACGCCTTCATCGCTTCTTTGTGCCACCAACCTGTTCAGACATCGCCCGCAACGATTCCAATTGCCTTTCCATAGAACCCTGACGACATCTCCAAGGTCCTGTCACGCATCCCTCACAACAGGCGCTCGTGTGGACGATGCTGAGTCGGACGAGAACCGTACTGTGGCAGCAATGGGCCGCACCAAGTCGGGCAAAGCGCTGAAAGTGCGCAAGTATCCCACCTTCTCTTCCCTTGAGGATGAGCGCCTCTATCGCAAGCAGCATCTCGCAGCTGCCTACCGCATCTTTGCCTCCCGTGGCTTCGATGAAGGTGTTGCCGGCCACATCAGCGTACGCGATCCGATTTTGACTGACCACTTCTGGCTCAACCCGCTATCGGCTCACTTTTCCTTGATCCGTGTGTCTGACTTGATACTGGTTAATGAGGAGGGTGAGGTAGTGGAGGGCGACCAGCCGATCAATGCTGCAGCATTTGCCATTCACAGCGCGATACACAAACGGAGACCCGACGTGCACGCCGCATGTCATGCGCACAGCGTACATGGAAAGGCATTCAGTGTCTTTGGAAGGGAGCTGGATATGATCACACAAGATAGCATACGCTTCTACAAGAGCCATGGCGTGTACAACCAGTTCGGTGGCGTCGTATTAGCCAGCGAAGAGGGAGAGCGCATAGCTAACGCGCTTGGTATGTACTCTAATCCTGCATCGCCGCCTAGCTTTTACTTACTAGCATTCTTTGCAGGGGATGGCAAAGCAGCTATCCTACAGAACCACGGCATTCTCACCGTAGGCGGATCCGTCGACGAAGCGGCCTTCTGGTTCCTATCGCTCGATAAAACGTGCCAAACACAACTCCTTGTAGACGCAGCGGCGGCTGGAAGCGGACACAAACCCAAGATTGTACCGGACAGCGAGGCGGCGGAGACGTACAAGCAGGTGGGAACGCCCGAAAAAGGCTGGCTGGCCTTCCAGAGCTACTACGATGAGATACTTGCCAAGACCAAAGGTGAATTTTTGGCTTGAGTCGACAACGCCAGACCGCCCATGCGGGCGTACGTTTCTCACCTAAGACAAACTACCCCCTTTTACTAACAGTCAACGTGCGCATACTCGTATAAAAGATTGGAGCACGGGCTATACCCTCGTGTCATCTCAGCACTAAGGTTCTTCACCACTGATATCTTAGTAGGTATGAGAGGCTGATCATTGAGACATATATATATCTACCCATTCTTCTTTTTTTTCTGTTTATCTCTCTTTTCATATTGGTTCACTATCATCCAATAAGCTTCCACTTCGACTACGTCTTGGATCTTACCTCAACATTTACATCATATTCTTTGTGCTTTAACCAAGCTCGCCATGCGTCTTACAATCGTTTCCATTCTTGCAATTTGTGCACCTCTAACGGCTGCTGTCACCCCTCCTAAGGGTTGCAGTTATGATGCTGCAACCGACCACTGCAATGACGCTAAGCGTAGCTGCACCTTCGCATGCCACATTGACGACTCCACAACCGGCGTAGTAAATGGTGTTTGTCACAGGTATTGCCGCCTCTGACAGTTTCAATCTTTAGACATATTGCTAACTTGGTATTTAGAAGTTCAGCGTCCCAGTTTGCCCAAACCAATCAGAAGTATTACTGCAGCGCCAAATAAATGATAGCGTGCAGATTTATGTGATAATGTGACTGCGTAGTTCATTGTGCGATGGAAAGGGGAGTGGCTGGGCGTATGCTGGCGAAGCCGGAGCGTCGCGGTGATTATTTTAATACTGTTTGGGGTCTGTAGTTTGTTGAGCATCAATTTTCTATGCATAGCATCTGCAATGTCACCCAAGAAACCCACCAAAGCAACACCTGAAGCCTGGTCGCACCTCCAGCCCGACCACGCTCGCTCAGTCTATGGCGACAAACACGCTGCAACGAACCACGCACTAATGGTAGCACACGCAACCCACCTTGAAGCCGCTGGCGTGATCGACGAGCACATGTACGCCGAGCTAACAAAGCCCATTTGAAAGATGCGCGAGCAAGGCATCAAGTACAATCAACTGTACCTTGCCGCTCATCCAAACTACACAGGGGAAAACGCCGATGCGATACTGAGTTTGCAGCTGCCAATGAAGCACTAGAGAGACTGAGATGCGGCACAGGAAAAGCTACTGGAGGATTATCGAGCGGGTAAAATCGACATCTGGGGCCGTCGCGTAGATGGGCATGAGTGCGAGACGTCATCTCCAAGCAGCAGCGATGCAAGCGAGTCGGATGGAGATGCAGGAAACAACGCGGATGTCGAGGAACACACGGGTGACACTACGAAGTCAATTGATAGCTTCTCCACCGAGTCTTCACTTCCGACTCTTCCTCGCGACGCCTTTGTGACAAACATGCGCTACGCCACACCAACTTCCGCGGAACCGAGACAGCCAGATGGAGCCAAAGGTATTCAGCCTTCTTCAGCATCTACCCTCAGCTCACCAGTAAAAGGCTACTTCTCCAACGCCGTCCCCACACAGCCACAGCACGTATTCGCCTCCATCGAAGTAGGCTCCGACCCCGCCCTCCCCCTAAAGTCTAGTTCACCCATCCCCTCTCAACCTCAAACTACCTCGTCCTCCTCATCACATTCACCCAAAAGATCTCCCCAACACTCCCGCAACCGGAGTCGCCGCTCCGTCTCACCACCCCAACCACTCCCTGGTAACCCAACATACGACACGCTCAACTACTACAAAGCCACGGCTTTATGCAGAAAACGCGGTATCCCTAGTGGCGGTACCGTGAAGGAGGCGAGAAATACGCTTGTACAAGACGATACGAATGTGCAGTTGGGAAGGCAGAGGGCGAAGGCGCCATCGCATCACCGAAAACGGTACAAGACTGAGGCGCCAGGGGAGGGGAATGCGCGTGAAGGTGTTGAGAAGAACGAGGCGAGCGAGACGTAGCATGAATGTTTGAGAGGCTAGGAAGATGATGGTTCAAGGACCTGAGGATACATCGTACATTAGTATAAGGTGCGCTGTGCATAGGAAAGGGAGAGGGGGGGGAGAGAGATTCATGTATACGAAAGGACGGGTGTATACTCTAGTCTTGTCCAGTACTAGCTCATCTCCTTTACAGTTCCACACAATCGGTTGCCTGCCTGCCTGCTAGACAAATGTTAGCTGTATGTGTCGGAATTAGATGATGCGCGTAGCAGTAGCAATACGGAACAAATGTTGAAGACTAAAAACTTACAAAATATGAATTGCTGAGTAAAGTAAATAGTAGCACCTTCGCGATCTAGTAAGACGTCATTGCAGCCCAGCCCTTTCTCATTGGTGTACTGCTAAACCATCTTGGACGCACACAATCTGCTTTTTCTAGGCCCGTAACAAATTCAGCGTGTGGAGTCTCATTAGGGCCAAACGTTTTGTTCCTGCCAAGGCTCAAACTGACTTTGGAGCATATTCAAGGTTCAGATGGTGAACATGAAGGCCTGGGTTAAGGTGCGTCCCTGTGTGACGAGACAACTTTTCGTCCAGAGCTTCGGAATCACGCTACAGGGCCTATCTGAGCTCAAGCTTGATGGAATTAAGTTCTACAACTGTTACTCTTAAATTATACTAGCCTCTAACTAGAGAGAGCGTAGTATTAGATATACTCGTAGTCGTCCTGCTAAAGGCCGTTTATCAACCCTGTAGTACCTAGTAACCCCTTATCTATTCACGATAGTGCATCTATATTAAGTGATTTGAGAAGTAGAAGGAAAGTATAAATAGTAGAGGCTAAGATTGTAGGCTTGAAAGGTTACCTCAAAGTAGGGAATATATATTCTAGCAGTTTCTCCGCGTAGACAGCGAGATCGCTAAGAGTTATTGTATAGGGTACAAAGCTGTAGCCGCTCTTGTTATGTAGCTGACTACAGTAGCGTGCTTATATGTGTCTGTGGCTGTGGTGCATAGGCAGCAGCCGATCAAAGTACCCCGCTTTCTTAAACGCTAGGTCTGACAAGGAAGTGTCTTAACATTCATTGTCTCTGCTCATTCATTGTAGATATAGACGCTTAAAAAACCGGCTTTACCTCCTAGCGCGCCGCAGGACTTTGCTTGCTTCACTCTCGGCAGTCGTCTTACTGAACTAGGCTAAGCTGTTCCTTCAGTAGTTACAGATGACTCTACACTCCCATAATTGACACAGTCCTAATTATTCATTTCGAAACACTTGCAAAGATATGACATGTACGGATTGGTCGCCGTCCCGATCTGTGGTAGTTGCATTAGATACCAGAATGTACGTTCGTGGCTACCGAACTCCGGTTTCGCAATGCATGTTTTGCGACTGGGCAATACGTAGCCTGCTGTGCCGCATGTAGGGCTGCACAGCAGCAAATAGAAAGCTGGCATCTGCTGCCCCGCACATTGAGTGAAAATTTGCGGCCTCTGTGCTTTATCATTGGAAATTTTCCTAATCACATTCCCTTCACTTTACTAGCGATCGCCACTATGGTCAAAGTCATTCACCAGATCGATCCTAATGCAGATACCGTCATCACTTTGAAATATCCGCTTGTTCACTTTGTTGTTTGGAATGATCATGGTGTCGAGGAACTAGATGCAACGGAATCCGTTCCCGCAGAAGAGCTTCCCATCGAGCCTCCCGCCGATGGACCTATTGTCGAACAGTCCATCGTTGAGCCGAACGCGCCAGAAAATTCTAGTCACAAAGAGATCCAATACCATGTCTCTTTGAGCCATCTCAAGCTCGGGTCACCTCATTTCGAACGTATGCTTTCTGGTGCGAACTGGAAGGAAGGTAGACGCAATGAGAACGATGGCCGTTATTATGTTACTGTCGAGAACTGGGACGAGGAGGCATTTCTCATACTTCTCAATGTGCTTCATCTTCGCAACCGCCAGGTACCACGGTCAGTGTCTTTGGCCATGCTCGCGAAGATAGCTTTGCTGGTCGACTACTACAACTGTGCAGAGGCTGTTGAGATGTTTACCGAAATGTGGGTCAAGTACCTCAAGAACGCTACGCCTATTCCATCGGAGCTTTGCCAGAACCTTATGCTGTGGATGTACATAGCTTGGGTGTTAAGGCTACCCGAGGAGTTCACAAAGACGACGGCCGTCGCAATCAAGCAAAGTAAACACGAAGAGTTTCCAACTTCGGACCTTCCGATTACAGGCTTCGTCAGTAGGTCTGCTAGTCGAAATGTGTGGTAGCAGATGGGTAACTTCAGAACAGGCAGCATCGATGAAGCCCGCAATGAAGTGATCTGTACCATCGTTTCACAATTACAGGACCTTCTCGATCAATACCGCGACACCGATTACCATTGTCCGAGCGGCAATTATTCGTTCGAGTGCGGCTCCATCCTCTACGGTGCCCTGACGAAGGAAATGGACTCATTAAGGTTAATGGTACCGTATCAAGCGGTACCAGACTCCGAAATGAGCTTTGGTGAAATCTACTCAAAGGTGTGCAATATAAAGTCGCCTATGTGGTACCATGGTCGAAGCCGACAACACTCATGCAATCTAAATGAGAAGGTCAGGAATATTGCAGACGAGGTCATGCATACGATCAATGGCCTTGAATTGAAGGACTTTGGGCGTACCTAATCTAAGTAAGCGTGCTCATATGTGATGCCAAATAGCAATAAATATGACTTGGCACTTGATGGTACCACCACTAGCAAAGAGGATGGCCAATCCCTATTAGCCATGAGATCGTCACTTGCTGAAGTAATGAACTCTAGCGACCACACGGGCCGTCGTAGGCACTTCTGTACCAGCGCTGGCCGCTGTGCGTCACAGCCGTGCAGACATCTGAGCACGATCCTATAAGCTAATGCATGCCCAGATACGCTACCAACATACGTCAGATGGCATTGGAAACCTCAGAACATCATCCTTCTTGATTGCGCCTTCCGCAGAACCTTCCGAAATTTGGAGGGGTCGTCAATCTCGAGAGTAGAAAGGGGAATGTTGACGACGAGTCAATCAATGATGTCAACGAAGCGATCAACAGCACGGCCAACACCATAGCCATCCTTTTCAGAGACTAGTAGACTTGAGGTTGATATATGAAGAACTGTTATACGTCAGCTACATCTTGACAAGCCCGCGAGGAAGCTGTTCCAGAGGTCTAAACTGTGAGTCCTACGCTTCAAGTACCCTGTGTCTGAAAATAGCAAATTTATCCACGATGGTTGATGGGTATTGGTTGCAGTTTCCTTTGCGTTTCCTTTTGGGTTGGTCTTTACTCCTATGCCTTTGATCTTGTTCATGCCAATTTCTCTTTTGGTCTTTCGCTTTCTCTTCCGAATACACTGCTCTCTCTTTGACATTTAATTCCCGTTGATCTTTGCTTTTTTTCTCTCCCTAATTTCCAAATCTTTTCTAACCACCGCACCCAGGCACAAGAAAGCAATCTCACCATTGGCTCGAGGCCGCCATCGTGCGCTAACTGTATCAACGACGCTCCTATAAGTTCATGGAGTGTGACTCGCAAACTTCTCAAGGGATTACACATCCATGTATCTTTTCGGTCAACCGCCAGTTCAGAGCCCCCTACACAGCATCATTCCCATCCTCTGCATCCCGCGTAGTATGTTGGAACCATTGTGTGGAGGGCCGCGTTGAGTTGGGTGAAGTGTGCAGCCTACTGCTCCGTGCAGCTTACCGACCCCGCACGTTAGTATAGGAGCCCCTGCTCTTGACATGAGTAGATCTTGATGTGATTAGAGAGCGCGTCGATTTGCATCGCGAGTAGCGCGTAAGGTTGAGACGCCCAAATATCTTTGTGCGAGCGTTCCAAGCTGTAACTGTACTTTCGTCATCTATCTACAACTGGGTTATTTTTCCGGTTTTCATAATTCCATCGCTGCAAGCGCCACAAGCGGTAAAACTATTGGAGGCAAGTTGATAGAGCTATCGTGCGTTGGAATCAAGATGTTGTTGTGTTGGGGTAGCTCGGTTTGGCCGTCATCGTCGGTACCTAGGTAGGTACCTGCCGTACCTAAGCAATGCTGACAGGGGTCAGAAGCGAAGGTGAGCGAGAAAGCACGAGTGATAGCACAACCAAACAGACTGTATCCTTTTTACGCTGCACTCTGTTTATCTGTGCAAATGAACTTGAAGAACAAATTTTTCTTATCCATAAACAGGACAGTGTAGAGAGATTTGAGAAAATGGGTTGGCAGGTTCATTACAACACGGCGTACAGCGGCACGCGGCGGATGTGAGGCTCTTCTTCGGACTTGACGCGTTCCTCGCGTATTGGCCGTATACCGTCAAGTTGTTTATGCCATGCTCCTGTTAGCGCATCAAACTTGACTTTGTACAGTGAGGCCAAGCTGACACCAAAGGTCCAGATAAACAAGCGTCTTGCCACATGAGGTACCCCGCTTCAGGAAGGGATATGAGACCTAGGATAGGGGGTTCTTCGGGACGAAATCGGTGGCTTTTCACAAAAGAATGTTGGCCCTCGGGAACAGAGTCGGTGGCTTTCCAGAAATAAACTTTGCCTGTTCGGAACGGGATCATTGGCTTCCCGTAAGCTCACTAACATTAAGGACAAAACTAGTGATATAAAGATCCAGGGCGGGCCACTAGATACGCGGCTAAATGGTGAAAAGGCTTCCACCAACTCGATTTCTGTACCCACATTCAGACATTTGCATCGTTGCTTACAAGTAGCACATTCGTTGATCAATTAAGCAGATATGGATGGACTTCGCGGAAAGGTATGTACTGGGACTACCTCTTATTCACCCTTTGTCATACTTGTGTGAAACTAACATTTGCAAGGTGGTAATTGTGACGGGAGCGGCGTCTGGCATTGGGCTTGCTACTGCGCAGACTCTTAACCGCTATGGCGCAAAGGTTCTCGGATGTGACATTTCGGAAGCACCGGAATCACTTCTGGGTTTACAAGACTTCAAATTTGTCCGTGCAAACCTTGTCGATGCAGGCGCCCCAGCAAAAGTTGTTCAAGAGGCAATTGCGGCATTTGGGAAGATCGATGGCTTACTCAACATTGCTGGAGTCATGGATACTAACAACAGTGTTGATACACTCTCAGACGAGCTTTGGGAGCGATGCATCGCCGTAAACCTGACCGCGCCGGTAAAACTTATGCGAGCTGTTGTACCTCATATGATCAAATCCGGCGGCGGTAGCATTGTAAATGTCGCAAGCAAAGCAGGCATCAGTGGCGCCGTGGCTGGAGTTGCGTACACAGCAAGCAAACATGGACTTGTAAGATACCCCTTTGCCATACTTGATATTCATTGTAAATAACATGCTTGTAGGTCGGAGCAACGAAAAATGTGGCATTTCGATTTCGAGAAAATCGGATCCGCTGCAACGCAATCTGTCCTGGAGGTAGGATGACCTTACTAGTAACGTGTCATCTATGAAGAGACTGATGATTACAGGTGTGATAACAAATATCCAAAAGTCTGTGGATACAACCAAGTATGATATGGCGGCGAATGCAGCCATGAAGCCTGTCCACGATCTAGGCATGCTTGGAGCAGAGATGATTGGCCTGGCCCAGCCTCAATCGCACGCTAACGTACTGGCTTTTCTTGTATCGGACCTCAGTTCAGAAATCAGCGGGTCGATCATCCCGGTCGATCATGGTTGGAGTACTATTTAGACCACTGAGAGTACTATCCAGGTACCAACAGTAACAACATAAGTTGGTCTTGCTAAGCCCTTTGGTTCTACTTTGGCGTAGGAAACGCTACAAATACATATGAATGAAATTGATGCTTAGGAAGAGATGTTCATAATGCAATTTTTTTTCTATGTGCGTAAGTGTTGCAGCCTTATTTCCAAGGCATGGTAGGTGGTACGGCATGACCCGTTTCCGAGGCCTCGGGGCCAACTTCGATCCGCCAACCAGGTTTGTGCCCACAACCGGCACTCGAGTCATTACCCGACCACCGGCTCTAGTTCCAAACAACTACAGGGTAGCCGGTAGATGCATAGAACATCCAGTATCAAATACGTTTTGATCGTTCCTAGCAAATTTTCTCAGGAATGAGCCCCTTGCCGATCGCTTTGCGTTGAATGCCAAAAGAATACTAAAGGCGACTCAGAGACAATAAGGTGGTTAATTTTGAATACTAATAGTGCCAACCCAAACATACAACAGTAAGCCGTGTAAGTTAGTCTTGAGCAACAGTAGATGGCATGATGGGAATATTGTAAACAACGTCTTAGAAACATGGACGCACAGAATTTGCGAATAGAGCTTCAAGCCAACATGACTGATATCAGGGAAGTTGACATAAAGACCTTTGATCGGATGTTCAACTCTCATAGCCCCGACACTTCTGCTTTACAATCGGAGTTCGGGTTCAGGGAGTACTTGCGACGTGACGACGGAATTCGATTCGTTACAGGGAAACCAGACAGGCCCTTGCTGTCAGTCGGTCCTACCATTTAACAGCTGGATGCTCTATCAACCCCAGGCAAGTCAACCTTGAAGCATATTTGCGACAACGATCACAAAGTCAAAAGCCTTCAAGTTGGGTCGAGGGATTTTTCTGTTGGCCAGAGCTTACGTCCATGTTTTTCAACTCCAGGCACATGAGAGGATGAGCAGGGTAAAGGCACTAGGATATCACGTGTTCGTCTGGGTTCGGTGAGTTTGGTACCGAGTCCCACCCATTACTACATCTATCATGAGCACTTTACAAGGGCCCGCCCCTACCAGGCAATAGAATGAGAAATAAAAAACCTTTTTTCCTGATCTCTTCCCCTCCCTTGTCGCTGCAGCTGACTACCGCCTGAGATCTTCTTTGCTCAAGCACGTGTCCAGGTCTTATTGAATTTCTACACATTCCAGGTAACATGTTTTTTTTCAAAGGGACGATGTCAAGGTTACATGCTGTTACATCATAGTCGCCCGTCATGAGGGGTAGATGGCGCGATTCTATAAATGCTCGGTCGGTGTGGGCGACTGCCTAGGTGAGTTGGCCCGTTGGATCATGAGCTGATGTTCCCCGTTTGTGTACGACCAAAGTAGAAAGAGGCATCCTCTCAACCACTCCATGTGAACCTTGGAGCGGTGAACCGTGTTTCGCAGCCGTGTTAGGCAGCCTCCCACATATATAACCCTCCATCTCCAAGTGACAACCATTTCCTCCTCACATCTCAAATCACTTACTCATTCCCCAGAGCACATCATGGACTTGTGCAAGAACAGCCTTACCGACGAATCGGCAGCATCCGACTTCTCCATGACGGATTCGCTAAAGGATCTCCTCATGAGCACCTATGTCGCGGCCTCCAACTTCTCCACTTTCAGCGATGAAGAAATGTGTGAAGCATCCCCCGAAGTTATCCTTCGTCGCATGCTTTCGACCACATCCGCCATATCGACAGCTTCCTTGCTAGCCGAAACCAACCAACGTGCACGCGACGATGCCAGTCTACAAGGCTTTCTCAACATTGGCAAAGGTCAATGTGGCGTCGTCTTTGCACTCAAGGGCACTACAATGGTCATAAAAATTCCCAATAACCCTTCCAAGATCGAAGAGCTTTCCACAGACTACCAGATGCACAAGTTGGTATACTCTGCTTTTGAGAGCCTCGGTTCCGTCAGTCTGCCAGTTCACATTCCTCGATGCGAGGCATGGGTGGCCCCCCAGGACACCGAATTTTGGAATTCAAAGCGCGCTTTTTTCCCAAAGGAGACCACGATCCTGAACTACGCTCTACTCTCTGAGCATATCTTCCCTCTCCCTCTGCCGGTACGCGAATCCATCGTGGACGCACTCTGCCCAAAGGCAGTCAAGAACAGCAAGGTCGAGTTCCTAAACAAGGCTGAAAACAAGGACTGCCTTGCCAGGCTGTATCTGGGGCGCAGGAACGACTCGCGCAAGATGGAGGCCAGAAACGTGCGACTACGAAACTTCGCCCTCCATATCGACGAGATGGAGCGCCTCGGCATCGACGCCAAGATCTACGCCATCCCAATGGCACATGCACTGGCGGTTCTTCACTGGAAAGCCGGTATAGATGCCAACGACGTCGAGTTCGTACTGGGAAGCAGTCGTGCAACCACTTCCCCACCGACTGATCAACAAGGCCAAGCAGCCACACAAGACTTTGGACACCGCACCATGTCAATCTGGCTACTGGACTTCAATCAGTGCAAGCAGTTCAATCATGATGCGGAAGGCATGAAGAAGCTAGTTGACGGTTTCTGGTTCAACGATCCCTACTACCCTCGTCCCAATTCTACCAATGACATGGATAAGAAACTCTGGGAGACGTTTCAGGACCAGTATCTCAAAGTGAGCAGGGAGCTCACTGCAGGCCCGGGCCCTAAGCTGTTCATCGAAGGTGTGGTAAACAAGGGCAAGGCGCGCTCGGGAGCCAGCTTGTTTGGCTAAGAGAAGGAGAAGTTGTACCCTGGAGAGAGTATCAACGGCATGTCAAGGTGACATTTACGGCTAGGCGAAGGACAGGCTGGGTCTTGAAAAAGTTTGGTTCACCAGGAGAGGATGAGGATTGATAGACATACCATAGTATCCTGCATATGTTCTTCTCAAAAACAAAAAAAAAGGATTGCATGCCGGTGCAGCAAAGAGCGTTCATTTTGTGAACGTCTTGCTGGCCTCCTCCAGATGCTAGCTAGTTAGTAACGGTAATAGAAAGAAAAAACTTTCTTTGACTTGAGCTTACTCTTTGAATGGCTTTTACCACTTCATCAATGTGCAATGTGCTGACGAATAGTATCTTTTACTTTTTACATGCAGGTTGTATATAGCAATCATGTGTAAAGAGACAACAAAAACAAAGTGTACACAGTGGCTCACGTAATCAACCATTAACCTCTACCACCTACCACCGTCAAACACTGACCGAGAAGCGAGACAGTACACACAACGCACAGCAAGACATGCACTTTTTTCTTCTTCTTTAAATTCACTTTTATGAATGTTTTTATAGAATTCTTTCATAAGTGCTCCCTGTATATGCGTAGAGTCAAAAAAGGAAAAAAAAAGTAAAAAACATTCATTCAGACGCCACAATCCAGGTTAAAAAAAAACTTGTTTTATACTCAAAAAAATGATACAAAACTAAGACACACATCTATAAATCTCTTGATGTGAGAAAAAAGACAAACAAAGGTGGTTGGTTGGTTGCCCGCGCTGGGTCTTTTAGACAATCCTACTGCTACTACTTCAACTCCAACAACTGCGAATGTTTACACTCTCTCACCATCTACCGGCGCCTGTTACTTCTTTTACAAGATGAGAGCACCGCCAAAGAGCGACGAGACGAGGACAACGGCACCGCAAACCAGCGGCGCAAAGCTGAACTCGGGAGCGCGGAGACCGGCGGCAGCACCCTTGGAGCCGCTGGCACCAGCACCGGTACCGCTGGGGTTAACACCGCCAGAGGTGACGGCGCCGTCGGCAGCGCCAGCAAGGTTGGTAGCAGAAGAGCCGGAAGTCTGGGAACCGTCACCGGAGAGACCAGGGCCCTTTCCGGCACCGTCCTTGAAGAGGTCCGAAGCACCAGAGGGAACGGCAGGGAGCTCGTCGCTCTTCATGGTCACGTCCCAGGTCTTGGACTGGCTGGGGCACTGAGAAGCGGCGCCGTTGGACTTGTAACCACCGTCGCCGCTGGGGTTCTTGGTACCAGCGAAAGCGGACATGAGGGCCTTGAAGTCGTCGCGCTCGGTGACGCTGTTGCCGTTGATCTCGACGAGGCCGTAGTTGGAGTCTTCCTGCGAGTACTCGTAGACGAGACCACCCGAGTAGACGCCAGTCATGTTGGTGCTGTAAAGAGACTGGACTTCGGTAAACTTGCGGGTGTTCTTGTTGCAGCCGTATTCGGACAGGCTGTTGAGGGATTGGTTAGAAAATGGCAAGGTGTGTAGTAGGGTGTGTTGGAGAAGGACTTACAAAATGGGGATGCTGTAGTTGGAGAACTTGGCAACCTTTTGGTCCCAGCCAGAGATGGTGTAGGACGAAGGGTCGCAGTACGAGTAGTCGTTGAAAGCAAAGAAGTCGCTGCGAGCCGCGTCGTCACCGCAGTTCATGTAGTCAGCCATCTCGTAACGGTTGGACTCGACGTCGGCAGCAGAGTAGCCGACGGGGACCTTGCGGAGCCCGCGAGCGTTCATGTAAGACTTGATGTCACGGGTGACGGCCTTGACGTAGGGCGCGCAGTTGGTGGTCTTGTCGTCGTTGATGACCTCGTTGGCAGAGAAGAACAGCAGGGTGTTGTCGTACTTTGCAAACATCTCGACGGTAGCGAAGATGCTCTGCAGATACACCTTGTTGTACGACTGCTGGGGGTTGGCTCGGTTGATGGAGTACTTGGGGGTGTTGAGGTCGAGCGCAAGGTAGATACCGGCGTCGGCCAGGAGGCCCATGCAGGCGTCGTGGTTGGCGCTGTTGTCGACAGTGTAGATACGGACAGTGTTGATTCCAAGCTTCTTGAACTCGGCAATGTCACGCTTGCATCCCTCTTCATCGGCAATGGGGTCCTTGGCATCAGATGCGCCACCAGGCTGGTAGTCTACGCCACGGATGTAGAAACGCTCGTTGCCAGCAAAGAAGGCTGAAGGGGGTGGTTAGCAAGTGGGTAGGTAGATAGGTAGACAGCTGGTGGGAATTCCTGTTTACACACCATTTCCCTTGACAGTGACGGGCGTGATGGACGAGGCACGCTTCTGCACGTTCTCGGTCGGCGTTGCTACGGCAGAGGCCACAAGGGCGAGGGCAACGGCAAAGGTCTTCATGATGGTCGTGTGTGAGTTGATGATAATTACGGGGTGGGCGACTGTCTGGTTGATGCAAGAGACGATCAACGGGGCAATAATGCAAGTTGAAATAGCGTGGCAAGCGAGTGAACCGAGAAGGCGTAGTCAGTGTGAATGGCAACTCCCGATTAAACGAGTGTAGTGAAGTTGCGATTGAAAGCAAGACAAGTGCAAGAAGAGAGAAGACTTGATGGTTTCCAAGGGCGAAGGGTGGACTGGCCGGCCTGGTTAAAGGCAGGCGGGATGCGGAGGGAGGCGACGCGTCCAATTTTAGTGGAATGCTGATGCAGCCTGCGATTGGCGGCTGGCCCGGTGCTTCAGAAGGCGCAAAACGCCAACCCCTGAACAAGGCGCCAAGACCCACTCAAGCCCGGCCTAGCAGCGCCGGCAAGCTCAACCAAGGATTTCCCTCGCCGTGGCGACTGATGCTTGGATCCTGCACTGACACTGTACGCCTGCACACCTTTTTCTGCGCTGCTGAAACACGCGTCGGCCGTCAATCTTTGACTCGATTCACCATGCCCTCCACGCGCCCTGCGACGATCGGTATTACGAGCACACTCCCTTGCCCGCTTGCGACACTGTGAGACCCGCCGCTGAGATTGCGGACAACCAGGCTCAAGATTGCATCCCAGTAGGGCGATGACAGCATGCCGCTGACTACTTGACTACAGCCGCTGGCCCAGCGGCGACTGTGTGGGGTTGCTGTGAAACTGACCGGCCGGCCACTCCAGACACTGCCTCAATGCCTGCCGGTCCGTTTCTTGCCATCCTGTCAGCTTCATTGGCCCAGCCGTCGCCTTGGTCACATTGCCAGCCCATCCTGACCAGCGCCGTCGCTACAACTTGCTAGTTGGTTGCAGGAAATAGATATGTTGGGAGCACAGCCGTCCTTGTTTTCGAGCGAAGCACTCACAACGCACCATGATGGAAACATGTGTGTTTCTTGTACATTCATTTCTTTGCCATGATTAATAATAAGCGTGCCTCATCACTACTGCCAAAACCGAACCCCCCCCCCCCCCACCATTATACACATGGCGCTGCGGCATGCAGCCCAGATTAGTAGCTCGTAAATAGGAAACATTGAAGAAGCATTGCCTTCTCAAAGAAGCGAATGTTTTATCCAAACCCTCCGTCATAGCCCTCGTATGGCAGCCGCCCTGCCCGGCATCCTTTTCCTTCCCAGCCTCGCTTTTGGCTCATTTCTTCAATCCAAAGTACAGACCGAGAACCAAGGCGATGACGCACAAAATCAAGACGACGGTCAAGAGAATCCACCACTTGAGCCTTCGTGCACGCCGAGCCGACTTGATGCCCTGGTCCAGCTGCTTGTTGGCGTTTTCCGTGTCGTCCTTGACCTGCACAGTCTGTTCTTCGGCCCGCGTTACTTGGGCCTCTTGGTACACAACCTGCTCGTTGAGCTGTGTAAAGAGCAGCGCGAGCTCGCTCATCGTCTTCTCGATACGCTGAATGTCGTTGTGGCGTGCGCGCACGGCGCCAAGCACGCTGGACGCTTGGCCGCTGCGGTTCGACTTGAGCTGTTGGTTGTGTTAGCAATGGCCGTTCCACGTGCGCGTCCGTGGTAGACGTACTGCTTGTGTGAAGATGCCCTCGTCGCCCAAGTCCGAGTTTGCAATCTCGTTGACCTCCTCATCCGTCGCATCCGGGTTGATGATGCGGTACTGCCTTCCAACCGCCTCACGGTACCGCTTCGAGTAATCCGCCTCCTCTTTCTGAAAGTCCTCGAGCTGGGCCTTGAACGTCCTCTTCAGCGCCTCCACCTGCGTCCGCTTGGTCCGGTCGTTGGAGTCGCGCACAGCATCTCTTTCCAGAAACTTGATCTCGTCCTTGATTTGCGTGTTCCTGATCTGCGTGCTGGTTACAATGGCCTCGAGTTCGGCGGTAGATCGGTTATCGGGCGAGGACAGCATGCGCTGGTGTACATTCGCAATGGCTTGGATATCAGAGGTAAGCAGGCCAATGCGCTGCTTGACGCCCTCGATGCGTGCGAAGAAGTCTTCCCTGGTCAGCGGCTTTGGTCCAGGCGCCTCCATGCCGCCTTGTCCATGGCCGGGTAGGTCAGACATGGGCACGTCGGTGTGTGGCACGTTTTGCGCCGCCGCGTTGGTCGAGTATTGCGACGGCTGCGAGTAGTTTGAGTCGCCGTGGCGCTGCATTGGTGCAGGAGGGCTCAGTTGCGACTCGTCTTGCTACATTGTCGCGTCAGCTGCATGAGATCACGTCGCGGCCGAGCAGCTGCTTACTCCTCCGCCATACGGGTTCGACGACCCATAACCGGTGCCGCCGTATGGGTTTGCCTGGCCGGCATAGCCTTCCTCGGCCTGCCCATACGGGTTTCCACCGTATTGCTGGTAGCTTTGCGACATGTCGATTGATTATTTGGCTGGCCTGGGTTTTGATCGTGAGGGAGCGCAGTGGAGCTTGAGATCAGCCGCGGAAGCTACGGAAACAAGGCCTGGGCGAAGCGAGCGCGTGAAATGAGCAAACAATCCAACAGTCAAGTCCGCTGCTCTTTTTCCACGAACCTCGGCTGGCGATGCGACGGCGAGGAGGTGATTGGGATCAGCTAGTGACGGTGGGAGCGCAAACTTGTTTTGACGGGGATGGGTGGGAAATTAAATGGCCATGAACCCTTCTCTCAGCCGCCGCGAACAGCACGCACGTCACCAATGGGACGGGGGCGGAGCTTGCGCCTTAGTCAGCATCCGCCTCAATGACCCGACTTGTGCATCAACCGTGGCCCGTAGCGAGCGCTTCCGCGAGGCGCAGTGCATCCCTCATAGCCATCGCAAGGCAACAACACAGTTTTGCGCCTCGTGAGTGCGTCCTCTTTCCTTCCCAATAGTCTCCTTCGTATGTTTTGGGCGAAAGCCCTCCGCTTCAACGGACAAGTAAGCCAAAACTTGTCGCCCAAGCAAACACACCCAAAGCCTCTTATCGATCCCTACTCTCACCACATGACGTAATGCTGGTAGCTGTCTGAGTAGGCTGGGCCAGTCATCTGTTGTTAACCCAGCAACTACGACTATTGTCTACGTTGTTCACCGCACATTCGCACGGAGATTTCTCTACATTTCAGTACCTTTGAACGTTTTCTTCCAAGACATATATCCTATGATTGTGGAATACATAAAAAAGTTGGAAAGAGCGACACAACAATCTATTCGCATCGAGCTGTTAACACCTCCGCATCACGCCCGTCAATCTTCCCTTGCTTGTTGCACCAGATCAAAAGCCCACGAGTACAATTTTCTTGCTAGTTCTCACCCTTCACACGCGTTGATAGATAAGCAATAGTCTCTCCAACCGACGGGGAGTCTAGCACTTCCTCACTACTAACAAAAACGCCTTTCTTCGAGTATTCGGCAGCCAAGGCAGCAGCAGCGATAGCATTGCCCCATATCTCGAAAAATGGCGTCTGGTACGAGAACCCAGGATGTGACTTGAAATCAGCTCCCAGAACCGACGCCCAAGTCGACAAGACCATCTCCTCCAAAGCCTTGGGATATTCTGGTAGTGATGGCGAATCCACCTTGATCTGCTGTGGACGGTCGACTGCATCATCTCGTGGTGCCGTCACATTGAGCTGAGGAAGTGTCTCAGATATTTGGCGTTCCAACACATCGGGCAGCTTCTGATACACCGTAGTGAAGTATTCCAGTATCGTCTTGACCCAATCTGCGGAGAAAGCGTCGGTCGAATACCTCAATTCAACCTCCAACGCATCAGCTCGTGCAGTGGTTTGCAACCAGAGATCCGCTTTGTCGTGCTCCGGCTCATGTACACTGAACTCGCACTCGCCATGCTCCGAGAAGGGAGGATCAACAAACGCGAAGCTAAGATGGTTTACTATCGAAGAGAAGCGCGTCCACCGAGGCCAGCTGGTACACTTCTCGATGATACGATAGTGTCCCAGATTGCCATGCTGGAGTGACTTCAGGTAGTTGCTCTGAACCGAGCTGAGGAGTGAAGAGGTCTGTCCAGTCGGTAGAACGTCGGTACGCAAGGGTAGGACATTCATGCATGGGCCTAGAACCTCTGATATGTTGGACATGGGCAGGTGTCGTCCGGAGATGATGTATCCAAACACGACCGAATCCTGGCCTGTGAGCTTCGACAGGACTACCGACCAGGCCGCGAAAACGGCGGTTGCGCTCGTGAAACCAGATGCCTTCAAATCCACCAGCGGGATCGAAGCTTTGACGACGCTGTTGATGGGGTAGCCCACGCTAGGACGGGTATGGTTTCTGACTTGGCTCATTGAGCTGTTAGCTAGGGCCTCCTTCCAGAACAATTCGGAGCTCTTGCTCGCAAGGGACGCCTCGGCACAGAACTTGGTAAAAGGAATCACTTCCAATGGCCTGTCGTAATACAACGCTTCGAGCGATCGCCACAGCTTGTCGAGGCTGAGTGCATCATACTGAGCGTGGGAGATCCGAAGGACCAGTTGGTGCGTGCTGTCCGTGGCGTCTTTGACCAACGTGAAGGCAACCAGATGATCTCCAAGCTGCGTATGGCGCTTCATATCCTGCTGAATAGTCGCTTTGACATGCTCATCCAGGTTCTGGACGTCCCCTGATTCCTTCACAACAAAGTGGAAGGGGTAAGCCTCGGGTTTCAGAATAATCTGAAAGGTCTGTCCTTCCTTCACAGCGAACACCGTCCGTAGAATGGCGTGTCTGTCGATGAGTTGTTGGCAGGCGTTTCGCAGCTTGTCGGTATCCAGCGGCTTCTTGAACTTGAAGATCATGTAATCATGCCAGCCATGGGACTTTAGCAGACCCTGGGCGATACACCAAGCCTGCCAATCTGTTGCTAGAGCGATATCCTCGACATCTTTTTGTAGGAAGTTCGAAGCGATTGTACCTATTGAATACGTTGGATCTTCGCTCTCCAGCTTGGTCGAGTGGTCCTGTACCCCAAAGCTTGCCGCTGCGCTCATAGCTTGCAGAGTCCTGTGCTGCAGAATATCCTCAATGGATAGACCAACATGCTCTTTCCATGCTTCTGCGATGAGCTTGATGCACTGTAGAGAATCTCCTCCAACGTAGAAGAAATCGTCCTGCAGCCCGATGTACTCCACAGGAACTCCTAGCACGGTAGCCCACAAACGCTGCAGTGTCTTCTCCTCAGGAGTCACTGGCGCGGCCTTGTCCAAAGAGCCAGTATGCTTGACTAATTCAATCAACGGCATTTCGGCAGCTCGCTGGCGCAGTAGCTTTCGATCGAGTTTCCCAGACGGGTTCAGTGGTCGATCCATGAGCTCCACGAGTCCGCGCGGAACCATGTAATCCGGAAGCGTAGTGGCCAGCTTCTCTCTCAACTGCTTTGCCTCGTGGGAAAAATCGCCCGATAGACCATTGATAAAGGCGACGAGCATTGGTCCGTTGCCATTCGCCGGTTCTACAATCTCCACCGCAACAATCACACCAGATGGCAGACAGTTCAATATCGCCGTCTCCACCTCGCCCAGCTCAAAGCGCTGTCCATACAACTTGACACGTGTGTCCTTCCTCCCTACAATTTGCACAACGCCATCCTCGACATACTTTGCCAGATCGCCTGTTCGAAACAATCTTGTCGGCCTCTTCTCCCCTCTCTTCCTCGCCCAGGCTGGCAGCTCTTCAATCAATGCTTTTGCATTAGCTTCGGGGTTGTTTCGATAACCTTGGAACAGTCCCGGTCCCTCGAAAAGCAGCTCTCCTGTTACCCCAATGGGCGCCAGCGTATCCGCATCATCCTCATCAACAATCCACGCACAGCCCGTCATAAACTGCCGGGCTCTACTCTTCTTCCCGCTCGTATCGACCATGTTGGCAATGCCCACGCCCTCTGTCATGCCGATCGCCTCGACGAGCGATAGTCGCGGCGCCCAGATGTCAATGAGTTGCTGCGTGACGGGTTCGCCGCCTACAGTCAGAAACTTCAAGCACTTTACGTCGTCTGGGTTTATTAGGTTGAGTAGCGTGGGCGTAAGCACCGTTCTCGTGATTTCTTTTCGCGAGATGAAGCTTGCTATACCGCCCATGCGCTCTCGCTCTGGTGGCAACACCAGTAAACCTCCGTTGCACAGCGTCTTCAGAATAGTGACGGTGCTGGCGGCAAAAGCCGGGGAGGCGAAATTGAGAACGCGGCTATTGGCTGCGTAGCCGTGGCCGTGGACGACGTTGGATACGGCAGCGCTTTGTGTATGCTGGACTACTTTGGGTAGACCCGTCGATCCAGATGTGAAACATACGTAGGCGAGGTCAGTCGGTGCAGTGACTGGAAGTTTGGCTTCATCAACTTTTCCCTCGTCTTGGCCAGAGACACTGCATATCTCGGGCACATTCGCCACGAGCTTCAGTTCTGTCCCTGCAAATCTCTCCCCATACTTTTCCTCAACCAACATCACCCTTGGACTGACTGTGGCCAAGCACGCATGTAGCCGCTCAGTGGGATTACTCGCATCGAGCGTTGTATACCCCATTCCTGCTTTCGACACAGCCATCATGCAGACGATTAGCCAGATGGACTTGTCGAAACAGATGGGGACAATCTCATCCGAGGTGATATCGCTAAGCATGCTGCGGAGATGAAGGGCTAGATGGGTAGAGTAGGTGTCGAGTTGGGCATATGTCAGCGTGCCATCTGGAGCGTCGACGGCGGGGTCGTCGAAGGAGTCCTTGACTTGTTTGGCAAACACTTGTGTGATTGTGAGTTGAGGGGTCGGTGGAAGACGGGCGTTCCAGGACCATATTTGGTCTTCTTCCTCCTGAGTGATTTTCTTCATATCATCTGTGGGAATGTCGGCCATGTCTAGACAGGCAGCTAAGACTTATACTTGGCGAAAGGAGGAGTGAGTGGTGATGGAATGTGTAAAAGGTCACCGCGAAGTTGATATGGAGTCAGACGCTTGATACATACCTGGGTAAGTACTTATAGTCATTCCTTTCTGCCCCGCACCACGTGCTACTACGTTTTGACAAGCAGGTCTAGCGGTTCAGAATACCCTGCTCGCAGTGTCTCTTGGCATATCCGGGCATGTAAGAACTACTGCATATATTCGGACCGAGTAGCATATCAGGCTAGGTCGCAAGGACATGCATACAGTACGTGAGTGGTGTGTGATGATAAGAGATACCATCCGTTGACTCACTAATAGCCGGTGGTGACATCTTTCACACCAGGGTGCTACTGAAACTGCTCATCGGCTCATCCCCCTCATGGAGCGGATGATCGAGGCGCTGTAAGATCATTCACTTCATGTTTTATATATACAGCAGCTTTGCAACGTCTACTCAAACACTCCTTTTAAAGTACAGAAGCGGAAAGAAGCTCATCTATGCAGAAACCCCCAGAACACCAAAAAGAAACAGATACCCAGGTTCTACCTGGTCCTTCCACTCCTTGCTCCCAGGCCTCAAATGTAAATCATGAATGTGCTTCACCCCTGGAACCGGGAGAAACCCACACTTTAGCCCAGAGTTCTCTAGCTCCTTTGTGAACAGCTCGGCTGTCTTGAACGGAACAATCTCATCCTCTGACCCGTGAATCACAAACGTAGGGACATTATAGGAACCATCCCGTACGTGTGCCATCGGGCTGATTGCTCTGACAAGCGCTGGGTCGGGTGTCTCCGCCAAGGCCTCGGTAGAGAGGCCATTAAGCAAGACTTTGAGTCCAATACCCTCCTTGAGAATCGCAAAGATGAGCTCCGAGCGTGGATCGCCACGCTTGACCCAGCCCATTTCACTGCTATCCATCATGGCGCCATAGTTTGTCACGGGTGTCCTCGGGAGCGATTGCATAATCTTCTCCAGCCGCATCCTGCGGGCCGGATAGTCGGTGTGATATCTTTCCAAGTCTCCAGATTCAAAGTCTGTCGGTCCGTAGAAACCCAGTATAGCAGCCGGTGGCTGGATGTTGAGTTCCTTGGTTGTCCAAGCAAGACTCATAGCAAGATGGGCACCGGTGGACCAGCCGATAGCGGCAATGCGAGAGGTGTCGATTGCAACGCCAAATTTGGATGTGATTGTAGAGAGCTTTCCCTGGATCCAGACGTATGCATCTCGAACATCGGAAAATGGCCCTTCAATGACGTTGACCTCGGGACATAAGCGGTAGTCCACGCTGACGGGAAGGATGTTGTGCGAAAGCAAAAACTCTGTCTGCGCTGGTCTGATTGCTTTGCGCGACAGTGTCATGTGGCCACCTCCATGGATCATCAGTGCTATGTGGTTGTTAGTCGAGACGAAAAACGCGTGTGCAGGGGTTGTTTACCTACAGGCATTGAGCCGGTAGGCGGACTCTTAGGCAAATAGATATCCGCTTCTATCTCAATCCCATCCACGGATTTGTAAACAACCGTCTTGGCTCCAGTCGCTGGCAACTCTGTTTGACGATACGGCTCGGGGTGTTGCTTTGCAGAGGCGACGAGCAGTCGTTGTAGATTGCAGTCAGGCACCGTGCTTTGAGAATAGGTAGCACTGGGAAATCCAGCTTGATGCAGAAAGTCCATCCAGACTTCTGCGGACTGGATCGCGTGGTTAGCATCGTTTGCCAACCACCAGCCGTCTAGCAAGCCGAAAACAATCTCATGCCAATCAAAGACAGTGGTGATCTCGGAGAGAATCATGAGACCATTTGAGTTCAGCATTTGCTTGATGCGATGACAAGTGTCAGTCCTGTTGGCTGTTGCATGAACGCAATTTGTACCGATTGCGATGTCAAAGCTGCCCTTCATTTCCGCAGGAGGTTCGCGCTCTAGATTGAGTGTCTTGAATTGCATCCACGGATATTTGAACTTCTTCGATGCATTCCGAACAAGCGTTTGAGCTATATCCGTGAATACATACTCGATCGGGTGGTTGAGAGCACTCAGTGCTTCACCAAGTCGTTTGGTGGTTCCCCCCATGCCGGCTCCGACCTCGAGAATACGAATTGGCCCATCAGCTTTCTCGACTAGACGAACAATGAAGTCGACAAGAAGCTCAGTAAGCGTGGCAAACATAGGGGCCTTGGTATAGAAGTTTCCGATGATTTCCTGTGATTTGCTGGTGCCGAAGAGAAGTTTGACAGGGTCTTCGGCACCCGTCAAGCACTCTGCAAGCTTCGCGCCGGTCAGAGCCATGAGTTCAGCCTCACAGCTATATTGAGGGTAGTCGGTGATGAGGTTGCGTAATAGTTGGGAAGAAGGAGGGAAACTGCATGGATGGGATGACCTGACGTATTCCGAGTCTTTCTCCTCGATGATGTCGTGCTTCTGGAAAATCTCGTAGTACCTCTGCACTACCTTGCCGTGCTTAGACTGATAGACGAAATCAGGAATCTTTTGGCCGGCCTTGAGATCTCTGAAATCAACTCCCAGCTTTTGAAATCCTTCGACGAGGTAAGCAAGAAGTAGCTCATCTTGACGAGCGGCGACCTCGGCGAGATATTTCGTAAACTGGCAAGACTTTGCATAGTCTTGGAGGGAAGGCTCTGCTGCAAGCAGAGATTGGAATGGATCTGTAATACCTGCAGGTTTACCAGACCGGCTTGCAGACGTAGCAGTCGCTGGTGATTTCGGCACCTTCGAGATGGAGGGGCTCGGCTTCGATGAACTGATCCCAGCAAGCTGCAGCACCTCTTTTACGGACAGATCGAGCAGAGTCTCGGTACTGTCAAGATTGACGTTGAACTCATCACAAATACTAGATCCGAGTTCTGTCGTAGAAAGCGAGTCAAATCCGAGGTCCTGAAGTAATTGATGTTCCTTGATCTGGCTGACATCCGCACCACAAAGCTCTGAAATGAGTTCTAACAACTTCGTACGCCGATTGTCACTCGGAGAGTCTTCAGTAACCGTCTCAGAAGCTGGCGGCGTCGGTATTGAGACCTGTTTCTGGGATGGCGCGGTGTGCTTTTGCTTTTGCTTGACGTTGTTGACGTCAGCCAACGTCATTTGGCACAACGCAGCAAAACTTAGTGTTAGAAGATCGCTAGGGGAGACCATTTTACCAAAGCGCTCGCTTATTTCATCGGAGAGTTCGACAGATGCAAGTGAATCAACGCCAAGATCGCCAATACAAGTGTTCGAGGAGATGAAGTCAGCCGGTGCGCCAGTGTATGACGAGATCATCTCCCGTAATGGAGCCTCTCTGTTGTCGGAGTCGTCTTCAACCACCGAAGAAGCGCACGAAGAGACCGAAGAATTGTCGGGCGTCAGTAGGGGAAGACTCTGAGCGAGGGTAGACCTAGGACTGGGAAGAGAAGGAAGTGCCACCTGTTTCAAATTGGCTTTCGACCCATTGGCTGCATCTAGTGTTCGCTCAAGCTTGGATATCTCTAGACGGTGAAATTTGGCACCTATAGCTGTCATGGCTATCTCACCATCTTTGGTCAAGACAAAAACGTCGCCGGTAGCATGGACATCGTCGATGAGTGTGAACATGGCGTATACATTCCAGGCCTTTTGAGTGTCGAAGTCACAAAATTTGGACATTGTAACACTTTCGAGTCCAGAAGCCACAAACACCTGACCTTGAGGGCAAGCGTTGCTGCTATTAATAAGCAAGCCAGAAACCTGGATGAATGCATCGATGGATGCAGTGTCACAATGTTTTGTGACTGTACTTTCATCGCCTCCGATATGGTTGCCCGGCATGCGGATCTCAGCCAGTGCCTCGTTGTTATCGATGATGATGCTCTTGATCCCATGCAAAAACTCAGCGTAGTCGACAACTTTTGAGAATAATTGGTACGCTCGTCCGCCACTAAGCTTCTCGGAGCTGGGACTCGTTCGGATCAACGCAAAGCGGTCAGCTATGAGTCGCTTGTATGTTGAAAACCGAGGCTGTTCAATCAAATACATTTTGCCTCTGCCATGAACAGTTGCACGCCCTGAGCTGTTCCCGGAACCGGTGGAACTCGAAAGGACAAAATTCCAGCTGTTCTTGCCAGTCTCCTCTAATAGCAGGGTCACGTCACGGTTCAGGTTGACACCCAGTGGTGATTCGAAGACTAGATCCTCGAACACCAGCGAACCGGAGCCGAGATCTGCGCCCAAAAGCTGAACTGACATGGCTGCACATTCCATGTACATGGAAGCAGGGCAAAGCGGACGACCTCTGACTGCATGGCCATTTACGATTTCACGGAAGCGACTTGCCGAGCTGTTGATTTCAAACTTCTCCGTACGGCCGGTCGACCCAGCATAACTCAGCAACCGGACGGGAACATGGGCAGGGGCAATCTCAGGCTTTTGCGAACTGAGATTGGCCAGCTCATGTTGGAGCTCAGTAGCCCTGTCTATGTTTTCTAGCCATGCCTTGGTCTTCTGGAATTGATAAGGTGGCAGCCAGATGGGTTCCACGCCAGCATCGGACGGAGCTAAGAAACTCCATGGAGTGATGTCGATTCCTTCCTTCCAGAAGTCGATGATGAGTTGAGAGAGGACCTCGGTAGGCTGGTTGACCCCGGCTGTCTTGATGCCGTAGAATGAATGTATATCTGATCTGGCAGTCGCACGCTTGACCATGGGGACTATAGACGAATCAAATCCTGCTTCGAGCCAAATGCAACCTCCTAGGCGCGCTTCTATCCGCTGAACAGCATCAACAAAGTAGACTGGTTGTCGGAGATGCGATACAACATGCTCAGCGGTGATCGATCCAACTTGTACTTGTGTACATGATTCGATAGGAATGGAAGCTTCCTTGAACTTCAAAGATTCCAAGGATGTGGCGAGGTCGTTCCGCAGTGGCTCGGTGAAAACAGAATGAAACCCATGAGTGACATCAAGTCTCTGACTTCTGACGCCCTTGAACAAGGGATCAACAGCCAACAGCTTTTCCGCCTCAGCCACTGCAGTCTTTGTTCCAACAACAACCTGGCTGTTGGGGCCATTGAAGCAAGCAATCTCTAGGGAGTCGCTACCAACGGTTTTAACGATTTTTGTGACAATAGAAACCGGCGCGAAGATAGCAAGCATAGTGCCTTTCTCTGGCCCCCATTTAGTCACCATAAGCTGGGCTCGAGTAGCGACGAGCTTGAGAGCGTCTTCCAGAGAGAGCACGCCTGATATAGCCAATGCTGTCAATTCCCCAAAGCTGTGGCCTATGGTACAAGCAGGTTGGATTCCGGCGTCTATCCAACACTTAGAACTTGCGTATTGGACAGCCATGGTACCCGTCTGCAACAAAATCGGGTCGTCAATGACTGTGGTTTGGAAGACAGCTGGAAGGATGGAGGGAAACCCAAGTGCGATGAGAATACGATCGCATTCATTGACGTAGTGGCGTAGCCTAGGGTTGGACTTGTACAAAATCTCTGATAAACCAATGGTCTGCTTGCTTTGGCCGGAGAATGCAAGTACCACAGGTTTGGAGGAGGTAGGTATGTTACATGGTGAGATATTCGCAGAGAGTTCGATTTCCAGGCCCGCAATTTCCGAAACTGTCGTCATCCATGCCACAGAATGACGTTTTCGACGCTCGGAGAGTGTATAAGCAAGGCTTGCAAGGTCCAGATCCGTTCGGCTGATGTGCGACTTGAGTAGTCTTGCGTAGGCCTTGAGACTCTCTACTGTATGGGCAGAGAGCATGATAGGATACATAGTGCCCACAGGCAAGTGGATTTGACTTCTCGAGAATGTTAGTTTTGTTTCTCTGCCAAAGAGCCAGATGCAAACTTACGCTCTCCCAATATTCTTCCGAGGTCCTTCGCAGACAACAAGTGCTGCATTGCTTCCCGCCGCCCCATAGTTGTTGACCCAGGCAGCTCTGAAAGGCGCTTCCCATGGTTCCAGAGTCTTTGCTATAACGATCCTGTCTGGGGCTAAAGAGGGAATCTTCGGGTTTAAGGAATTGAATAGTGCGTGTGGCGGGATTGCTTTCTTCTGCAACATGGCGATTGCCTTGAGTAGCCCAGCAACACCTGCAGCAGATTCCGCGTGACCGGTGTTGGCTTTGATGGAACCGAGATACAACTTGGTAGGTCGATCCGATCCTCCGAACACCTCCCTGATGCTGCTAACCTCAAGAGGATCGCCTGCTTGAGTACCGGTCCCGTGAGCTTCCATGTATGAAACATGACCTGGACTCATTCCAGCACTCTTGAGAATCGACCTGTACAAATCTGCTTGTGCTGTTGGATGTGTGACTGTCAGAGTTGCAGACATCCCACCTTGGTTGGTGGATGCTCCTGGTATGACACCTAGTACTTGATCACCATCTGCCAGCGCCTGTTTCAAGGGCTTCAACACGATCACTCCAGCGCCATCCGCACGGCAATATCCATCGGCTGATTCATCGAATGGCTTACATTGACCGGTCGGGCTGAGAAACCCAGCCTTTCCAAGGTTCAGGTAATTGTGGACACCGGATATGATGTTGATTCCTCCGGCAACAGCCATCCGGCACTCTCCGGACCAAATGGATCGACAGGCCCGGTTGATGGCAACGAGGGAAGACGAACAGGCAGTATCTATGACCTCAGCTGGTCCACTCCAACCATAGTAATGGCTGATTCTCCCACACAGGAAAGCTCGGATGGTACCGGTTGCTGTATATGCCGTTGGCGGGTGGGCGCCTGTATTGTCCGTGTACTCGATAAAGCTAGCTCCGATGAAGCAGCCGACTCTATCCCCACCTGTATGCTCGCGAGAATGTCTGCGGAGATAACCGGCAGAGTCCAGGGCTTGGAAGGTCAATTCCAAGAGAATTCTCTGTTGAGGGTCCATGCTAGCTGCTTCTTTGGCATTGGAACGAAAGAATGCCCAGTCAAATTCGTCGGCTCCATCTATGAAGTTTCCAAACCATTTAGGCTTCCACTTCTCATTTTGTGACGCACGAAAGCTCTCGTGTAAGGGAACTCTCTCGGGTCGAACTTCTTCGCAAGTCGATACGCCAGCAGCAAGGAGGTCCCATAATTCTTCCAGGTCGTTTGCTCGTGGAAGGCGACATGAGGCCCCTGTGACGGCGATGGCATTCTCAGGGCTAGCGTCATCTTTTAGTACAAAGTTAACTCAGATGAGCGGAGGAGAAACTCACTACTCGTATTCAGCCAATTTAGCATTTTGGATAGTGGTATGGACATCCACTTTCGATACCCGTAGGCGAGCATTGTGGAATGGCATCAGAGGAACAGGGTCCCCGATTCCGAACAAGACGAACGTATGGGAGTCGGTACTACATCTTGCTAGGTCTTGTGCTACCTCCTCCAGTAGCTGATACCACTCGCACCGAGAGGCAAGAATGATATTGATCGCCTCGTATGTCAGTGAACAGTTGTCCAGCAACTTGCCATCCGTATTTGATCGCACGGAAACCCGTAGCTGACTCGCATCAGGCAACTGCATCTCTTCATGCTCCTGGCATATACTAAATAGCACTTTGACTAGAGGCAAGTTCTCGGGATTGTGTACTTTGCCGCGGATATGAATATCTGTGACTAGTAACCCTTGATCACGGGCCCTGTCTGCCACTTGCTTGAGCGGAAGTACTGGGCCTACTATACTTATCGTTTTTGGATCCGTGATCGCTGAAATGTAACACTAAGTATTGTGAGCATGTGATTCTCACACGAGAGAGTAGACAGGTGCTGATGGATTGCGTTCATCGCCAGACTCATTTTTGACAATGGGTAATCTGCAAAGGAGAGGGCAGGGTGAAGGCCTCGCAAGTTGAACAACGGGAATATAACTTACTCCAGGAATGCCTCTTATGAGCTCTTCCCCTTGATGAGAAGCCCTCAACCGTACAGCGATTGTCGTAGATCCTGAAATCGATTCATCATCACCAAGTTCACCGAACGCCCCCACCGCAAAGGCCAGGCGCATAGCCTTGGTGGCAAGACGGACCACATCTTCTTCGTCTTTGGCGCAGGCAATTGCGAACGCCGTAGGGAGGCCTCCACAGTATCCCTGAGCACCGCCACCGTTTTTTAGGCTTGCTAGCATCTGTTCGTGTGTGAGGTTGTGGAGATCCAAGACTTGGAGGTATTGGCAGATCTGGATGATGACCAAGAGTGGTAAAGCTAGAATTCCGGACATGGAGCTAGATACAGGTCCAGCTATGCCTTCTGTGATCCATCGCTCCAGGCTAACAGCATGTTGTTCGCCTGCGGTGAGTTTTGCAATGTCTGCATGGCATTCGCAAAGTGTGGTCCATGTGTCTTTTAACGATGTGATGGCTTCTGCGAAAGGCTGCAGAAGAGGGGTTTGAACAATGTACTTCTGTAGTTGCTCAAGGTATGCCTCTGTCGGAGCTTTGCTTTGTGGGCAAAAGAATGCCACAGAAGGACTGAATTGGTTCGACATACTGCCAAGGACTGAAACTTCAGGGAGTTCTTGACGAATCGAAATAGTACAACGGACAAATTTTCATGATTTCCTCCTGTTGTGAATTGTGTCTGGCTATATGTCAAACACACAGAAACGCACCATCACAATCAAGGCCGAGATAAACGCCCACATACTCTGGAGACTGCCTTAGCGATGCTCCATCTTCGCGATTGCAAGCCCCCTGGAGACAGCCTTGCTGTGTCATTCCACGCTCCTGTGGTTTGTGAACTGCCTGTAAAGGAATGCACCGCGTGGTCAGTTGGTGAACTTGTCTTGATCAAGTCTAGAGTTGCATGGTTATCTGCTGAAAGACGCCGAGTAACTCCCGTACACCTGGTCATGCTTCCAGGGAGATACCTAAGGTGGGGAAAATGTCGCGTGACACGAGTCAAGCTAGTCTTTCCCTTTGTCGTAATCCAGTTGCGAATAGCCAAGAATGCTAAAACAATCATCGCGATCTCTTGATGTTCCCACCGATCTTATCGTTCATACCTGAATCTTTTATGAAGCTTTTTGGTGCGGAATAAACGTGGTGCATCTCAAAATGAACATCATTTTACGTCTATTTTCTCTAGCAGTGAGTCTTTGTTGGACATGATTATCATTCAGAAGTACTGAGATTGGTCAGATCGCCTCCATCATTGGGTGGTTGGGATACAACGTCCTCTTTCACCCGCTTCGCCGATACCCAGGCCCTATTTTATGGCGAGCTTCGCCTATACCACGTATCCTTTCTAGATGGAGGGGTACCACAGTGTTTGATGCGCACCGCCTCCACGAAAAGTATGGTCCAGTTGTACGGTTGAGCCCTTGGGAGTTGAGCTACACGTCCAGTGAGGCATGGAAAGGTAACAACGCTCCTGTCCTTGTCTGCATATATTCATTCTGACACGCAAAGATATCCATGGTACGGGAAGCACCGTCCCTCGAAAGCCGTTGCCAAAGAACCCGCTCGCGAATCCTCCGCCAATGTCAGGCGAGCCGGGCATTATTGATGTTTTGGACGATGAAAAGCATCGCGAACAACGCCAGCTTTTCATGCAAGGCTTTTCCACCCGGGCACTGAAAGAACAAGAGTCTCTCCTGCGCAATCATGTCGATAAACTAGTAGCAGCTGTGCAATCGCGCGCTGATCAAGGCATACAAGCTAACATGGTAGATATGTTCAACTTCTTGGCTTTCGATATTATGGGCGACCTAGCTTTTGGTACATCTCTTGGTCTACTAGAACGGTCAGAGTATAACGATTGGGTTCGGGTGATTGTTGCGACTATCAAAGTTGTCACCATCCGTATCGTTGTGTTCTACCACATTCCTTTCGCATCAAAGATCATGCCACTGTTGGTCCCAAAGTCGATGAAGGCAAAGCGAGATGCTCACATGAAATTTGCCGAAGATAGGGTAAGAGAGAGACTGGATAGAAAGACAGACCGTCCAGATCTCTGGGGTCTGATCATCGGTGGAACCGACGGAAAGAAAGCACATCTTTCTGTGGATCAAATGGTCGGCAACGCCGCTCTCTTCATGGTCGTCGGATCAGAGACTACAGCAACTGTGCTCTCGGGTGCGCTGTACCTGCTCCTCAAGAATCCCGAATGCATGGAAAAGCTGAGGCAAGAGATCAATGACAACTTCAACTCGAAGGAGGAGATGACCATAGAAGCCTTGCCGAAGCTGAGGTACCTTAGTGCAGTCCTAGACGAAGTCATGAGGGTCTATCCTGCTGCCCCGGAAACTCTGGCGAGAGTGGTACCAACAGGGGGTACGACAATCTGCGGCGAGTACGTAAACCAGGGCGCTACGGTGTTTATCCTGCATTACCCAATGTTCCACTCTACACGGAATTTTGTACGACCAGAGTCCTTCGCTCCGGAAAGATGGCTACCAGAAGGTGAAGTCGAATTCGCGAAAGATGACAAAAAGGCTTTCAATCCTTTCTCTGTTGGCCCACGCGCTTGCCTTGGGAGAAAGTAAGTCACCATCCCATTGATCATCAAGTGCAGAGTTAATGCTTTATTACAGCTTGGCACAGTACGAGCTCAGACTTGCTTTAAGCCATTTACTCTGGGACTTCGAGTTTGAGCTGGACGAAAAATGCAACGACTGGATGGCCCAAGAAACATACTCTTTCTGGCTGAAACCCCCACTGCTTGTAAAAATCAAAGCCAAAGATGGAAAGGCGTAGTCCTTAGCCTACTGTCTAAAGTAGCTTTAGCATCAAAAGCCGCAGCCAATGAACCTCTCGATATATGTCTGCAGTCTTGGCTGAAATAAAGCATCCGCCGGTTCCCCACCTTGACACGTTCATTAACACTAAGCGTGACTTCCTAGGCAATCTAAGCGCCAGAAAACAACCATTGCTATTGGATAAGACAAGTGGCGCGATACATAATTCCCAATATAGTAGGTATAGCGTACATTAAGAGAACGGGGAACGTTGCCAAGAGCAGATAAGCCGTCGCCGAGAGCATAAGGGCCTTTAAATTTCCGAAGTGCGAAAACGACCCACCCAATACTTCCTTCTCCTTCTATCTCACGACCGTACACTCGACGGAACTATGCGCAACCCATGGTCTGTAGATGGAGTAGCAGTCCCAAGCTCAGACCCACATGGAACGCCAACTTTGCAACATAAATGGGCATGCTTGAATACGTAGATATCGTTCTTGTATCTGTGCGTACCGCCGGAACAACAAATGACGTATACTCATAGCAATGATGCACAGCCGCGTGAGGGTCAAAGCTTATCGCGACTAGTATGAACTCGTCAGCGTGTACGAGTCGTGGCTGGATTCGATTGGGCTCTGGACATTTTCAAGAGTTGATAGATTGTGGCACAGTGTCACTGATTGGTGGCTCCTTCGAAACGTCGAGATCATTCGTTCTATTTTACGTATGTTCCTCGTAGCTATGTCGGCACGGGCGGAGACATCGCAACAGGGTAGAACTCGAGGGGGTATTTTTGCCGGAAGTCTTCAATTGCCGAGAGGTGGGCGCAGACAAGATAACATAACAGTACACGCACTGTAAGTTCAGAGGTCTAGATCTAGTCACTTATTGTTCATGCATCGAAGAAAGAGCTAGTGGATACAGGTAAAGCGTGGATAAGGTAGAGCTTCTTCAATGGTGTAGTGACCACAACCAGAATAGTATTGTCAAGAGTGCCTGTTCAATAAAACTTCAAGAGAAGGTGCATCCATTACCTATGCTGGGGCATCGCTACACTCACTTGTCATCATGCGGGGGCAGTAGTTTGAATGGCGCGCTGTTCTGGTCGACTGTACCATGGAACAAAATCCGGAACCGAACTTGGGCTAGAGCACACGATGTGGACCACTGAGGAGTATTGATCCGATCATGCACAAAAAACCTGTTCTCAACATTGAGAAAGAGGGCTAGGGCTTGATAGAGATGGGATCAAACTACTGAACTGCCTGAATCATATGACCAACCTCCGGCTGCGATTCCTGTCGTAGTGCCTCAAGCAGCGCTTCTTTTAACTTGGCCTCATCAGTCCACACACCTTCATCAAACACTTTTCTTATCATCCTTGCCTAATCCACCTTGTTAATTCCCGTAATATACCACTTAACAATTTTCAGAATTCAGGTGTCGGTCCTAACTCCCGTCTTACGTTTATCAGTAGCAAGGGTATATGATCAGTCGACCGTAGTGATACCGCTATCTTTCCCGTTTAGAAGCAACTTGAGCACTTCAGCTTCTTAGGGTGGAATGTCACTGTCTCTTGGCGGCCGGCAATTCATGATAGGACTCCTTCTCTTCCAAGTTTTCCGCTTGCGTATCTATACCCCGGTTTTGTTGCGACTGTGTAGAATGTAGCGGAAAACAGTCACGCCAGAGTAGGGATAGTGTCTTTTTGAGTAGTACCTAGGGACCACGAGATCACGATTGTAAGAGGAATAGCGCCTGGGGTTGATATTGTATCACTCGACGCGTGAATTTTCGCAATCAGTGTAGGGGACTTCGGTGTTTCTTGATAGAATTTGAAATTAAAGCTAGTCATAATTGATGATCGCCCGATGGGCTCTGCTGCAGGAGCCAGTAGCACGGGAATATCTATGTGTCTACCTAGATATTCAGTTTTCATGCCATGAGGATAGCGGCAGATGGATATTTATCTGCCGTAATTACACATGCATCCAAAAATAGGCATGTGATCTTGCCTTCGACCATCTGGACCAGTCGAGAAATTCTATATTGGTCTTGCACAGTAGATTCCAGAACGATGAGGCGCTGACGAGTGGCAGTGGATGCATCATATGAAAAAGAAGGGGGAACACCATTTATTTTCCCACCACTCTCTATGTCGATGATCTCGAACAAAAGTTGCGAGAACGCGGCATCTCGGTCGGACATCATGTTCCTGACATTGATATTGATGGAAGAATGATGGTCGATATTGTGAATCAAGGTAATGTTGAGGTTGCCAGGAGTGTAGGAAACAGACTCTCCCGCTGTACAGATGGAAACTCAAACATAGCGTAAAATTCAGTGGAAATATCGTATGATGGTGTTAATGGAACTTTATCTACAATACAACAGTCGATATGAACGATGTCGAGCGAGTTGAGACTACGCATGTAGTGTGACGTCACCAGGTCGGTCGCCATTATCCTTCTCAGGTGCCCAGCAGGGTGCCTGGTGGGCCTCTGTATAACCCAATGGAATCCGGAACAAACAAAAAGAGCAATGGGCATCAGATTGCTCTTGTCAGTGTCTTTAGGGCGGTGAAAAGTCGTCGAGTGGAGCCCGGGTGCACTGGGTGAGATACGAACATTAGAATAGCGCTTAGCACATGGGATTTACATGATATATTGTTTTAATTATTTTTCTGTACCTCAGTAAAATCTTTAGCTTGCCTATAGCATAGCTAAAGTCTCATTTGAAAGCTACCACGTCACAATATGCGTCTTCCTAGCCACCAATAGTGCTAGTTTGTGCCCCCGAGAACCACACTATGTCACGCTAAGAACACAAAACACGTTGTCTTTTTAGGCTTCTCTCCTTGTCTCATTCCGCGATGTTTTCAAAAAAATCTGTAACAAAATTCGGCGTCTGTATCATATGACCAGCCCTCTTCCTCTTTCCAAAACTCTCAATCAATTACCTAGGTAGGCATCCTGTTAGCACGGAACTTTCTACGAATTTACAAATTCCTTTCTTACTCCTTACTCTTCCACAAGTTTACATTTTCCACAAAAATATAGAAGCCAACAATAGATACAGTGCCTTACCCTCCTTTCCAAAAGCAACACCGACCAACAAATGTTGTGCTCCACTTGGAGAAATAACCAGATATGCCGTGTAAGTATTTTTTGCCTTGGCTTTTGCGCACGGATCGGTAGGCTGACTGCCTCTCCCTTTTCAGAGTCACATGTTTTTGCTGTATCCATAAGACCCCATAAAACCCTGAAAAAATTCATGCCTTGTAAACCATTCTTTTCCAGAAAAGAAAATCCTGTTCCTAAATTCATATCCTATATACTACATATGAAGTGTACATGTTCTGTGTCTTTATCTTCTTATTTTGGAAAATAGAACAAGCACTGGATATGTCACGTCCCAAATCAGAATCTTAGACGAATGCATTATGAGTCACTCTCTTCTCCGGCACTATCATTTCGTCTTATTCGCATGTTAATTTAATATCTCAGAGTCAATGACAGCAAGATTGATATCTCGGTCTTTTTTCCTACTCTTTCCAAAAAAAACCTCGCTATTCTTTCACTGCTATCTCCCAAGCCTAAATGCTTGATCAACACCGTTCATGTCTTCAACCCTACCACAACATAGGACATGTTGTTACTCTCCACCTTTTTACAATATCCCAAGGAGGCATGCTATGGAAGCCGCAACACCTATAACCTTGAATGTAATTATTACTATTCGCTATATTTTGTTGCATTTTTCTAAAACCAAAGGAAAAACTGCTTCGCTCATGCGTCTACGCTAGACTTCAGAGAAGTTAGGAAATCTTGAGTCAATAAGTAATTTATTTGTATACTGGACTTCAGGAGGTATAAATGCGCCCTCTACCGCTTACACTCCTCTCCTTCTCCTCTCCTCTATATTCCAAATTCTCCGTTCCTCGATCCTAAAATGCAAACGGATCGCAAAGACATTTCATGCCTATGTGACTGATTCTAAAAAACACGCTGCCTCTTCCCGAGAATAGAAAATTGTTTAGAAAGTTACAAACATGCGCTACATGTCTGGCAATTCTGGGGGAATGAAAAGTGTCTAAACCGACAATTTGTGGCTTTTGTTCCTGGAAACCAGAAAGATAATAGCAATGATGATGGAAAACAACACAAAATCTTTCTTTTGATTGCAGTCTAAATGGAGAGGGTAGATGGCTTTGTCTTTTGGTGTGGAGTGGATGTTGAAAAATCAATATATGTAGCTGGGACGTGGTATCTTTATCTACTGTCCCGCTTCAAAAATCTTCTAGGTCCCATTTGATGTGCTCTGCAGTGATGTGAATCCTCAGAAATAAATGGAAGAAAATCCATGACAAACATATAGTAGTAGAAGAAGATGGGGAACACGACGGCAACGTCCATCAATCGTGCTGAAGATATCCTTCGCACAAAACTAATGTCTTTTGTTTTACATATCAAGAACCTTTCTACATCATCTTGTTTACTCGTTCAAATCTCAAAAACACCACCCATCCCCACCCGGACATCAACGAAATCCGGTCGCCACCCCTTAAACTGCACCAATCCTCTTTTAACCTCCTTCACCCTCTCCAGCCTATTCTTCGCCTCCTGCTCTTGCGCCAGCCTAAACGCCTCCTCATCAATCTCAAACTCGTCGAGGCTGCCTAGACTCTCTTGTCTGGGTTTCGCCTTACTCGCCGCGTCGCTTCGCCGATGTGCGGGGTTCTGGCCAGTAAAGGCTGAAATGCCGGATTGGATGACGTCTTGGAAGGAAGAGTGTGTACGGTTGGGGAGAGCTTGGCGGGATGGGGCGCCGGAGAGGTCGACGTCATCGAAACTGTTGTAGGGTTGTGAGGCATCTGGTTGGCCGTCGATGGAGGGCTGCATGTCGCGGCGACGGTCGCGCCAAACACCACGGCGCAGCTCAAAGTTTTCTTCTTCGAGCTCACGGACTTTAGCGAGGAGACGGTCGCGCTCTTCGTCCAGCAATTCCTGAACACTCGAGTCCTCAATTGAACCCAGGTCTGCTTTGCGACGGCGTTGCTCTGCTTCTCGTAGACGGGCATTCTCATTGCTGAGACCGGTGATACGGGTCCGCATCTCAATTGCCTCGCGCTCAATCTTCTTGTGTTCTTGCAGGCGTGTCTGGTTCCGGGCGTCGTTGTCGCGATGTAGCTGTGTGAGGGTCTCAATCTTCTTCTCCAGTAACTCGGCGCGCGAAATCGAGTCTGAAGCCTTGCGATTCGCAGTGCCCAGCTCGGCCTCCAGTTGCGCAATGCGTGTTTGCGCGGAGTCACGGTCTGAGCCATCCTTCTCCGCCTGATCGCCTGCCTTATCCAAACTCGCCTTGAGCTCATCTAGCTCAGTCTTTGTTGAAGCAGCCTCTTGTTCTGCCTTTTGCACGGCAGATTCAAGGTTTGAGATCTTCGATTGAAGTTCATTGTTCTTGCTTGTTTGTTCCGACAACTGCCTGTTGACATTGGATATCTCCAGCTCGAGTGACTCAATGGTTGCGGATTTCGAAGCAACTTGCGCGTTCAAATCGTCAATGGACGCGCTTTGGCTCGGCGATGCGGTGGCTGTACGGCGTGTGGATTTATTGCTTTGCGACTGCGCTTGCGATAATTGTCTCTTCAGCAATTCGACCTCTTCTTTCTGTTTGTAATATGTCAGTACCACAACATCCCTAACCCCGATGTGCAGACATACCAGCTTGTCAGCCTCCTTGCCCTTTTCAACTGCGAGCGCAACATCCCCTCTTCCTTCTCTGAGCTCCTCTAGCTCCTCCTCGCCTTTCTTCCACTTATTCTGACTCTCCTCAACCTCACCCGCAAGCCGCTTATTCTCCCTCTCTAGCTCCTCAATCCTTAGTGCCTGTTCTCTGTAAACCTCACTAGTAACCCCGGCTCCAGGCGACAGAGGTCCACCAGCAGCTCCTGAACGATAAAAAGATTCGGACCGTTGTCGCGACTCAACGGCGACTGAAGGCTTGCGTCCGTGCGACGCCTTGGGCACAGCTAGCTCAGAGGGCTCGTCGTCGTCTTCTGGGGGTGGCTGCGATACGGTTGTTGCCTCGACGGGTTCGGGATCAACTTGTTCGGCCTGAGTCTCCGTGGTTGTAGCGTCGGCCGTGGCTTCAGCTTCAGCAGGAGTCTCGGTCTTGTCTTCTTTCTTCTTTCCGCCGCCGGCCTTTTTCGCTCTTTGCTTCTTCAATTGTTCAACCTATGATGGCAAAATTAACATATATCCGGAACAGAGCGGCTTGCATAAGCACAAACAATGGGCAAGATATGAATCTAATACATCCAAAGATGTCGTAGCTATACTCTCTCCCCCCTCACTCCTTCTCTCTCTCATAGTGCAATGCGCAGGGAAGGAGTACCTACGCGCTTCTTCGCCGCCGCCATCTTCTCCGCCTTGTCTTTCTCTTCATCCGCCATTATGAATCGTAGTTGCAATTCTAGTGTTAAGCGTTCAAATGCAGCGTGGAGCTCTCGATTATGGTGGGGTGTGGAGAGCTCTCGGTGATGCCAACTTGCGCCGCGAAAGCACGCTAGTGCTGAACAATGCCTAGCCGCATGACGAAAGTCGATGAACACCATCCATAGCCTCGAGACAGCCAAATGCAACGGACAAAAATGCTTCGCAATGATGAAAACTATGAGTTACATTCCATGATCCTGAAGCCTCGACAATCACAAAGAACCGTATGGGCCCTCTGGGTAAAGCTTACCGAGGCACAAAAGACGTTCCTGGATAAACAAAGGCCACCACATCATCACAGCACCTCCCAAGACCCAGACATTAACATTTCACAAACAGGATGCTAACACAATAGGTGCATACACACTAAACAACATCCTCCCGCCAACCGATCTCGATCCTACAGCAACATCCATGCCGCCATCACCTGCTCCACCTCCACCATCAATCACGCACACTCCATCCCCCTAGCAACAACCGCAACAACCGCATCCCATCCTCCAGCACAGCCTCACCCCCCGTCGTCCCCAAGCTCAAATCGCGCACGACGCACGATCCACATCACCTAATCAATCAGCTATTTTCTGAAACGCCCACCGCACGTGCCCAACCTCGTCCTTCGTATCCGTTACCCGACCTGTAACCGAGTTAAGCTGACGCTCCGCAAGCTTCCACACACTCTCTGTCATGGCCATACCCATTTATGGTATATGTTGGCCCGTGAGATCCCCAGTGCATCATCCAGCGCGTACAAACAAGGCCGGCGGCCGTTATTGTGCGCGGCCATTTTTTTTCACTACTTGCTTGGTTGTGCACAATATTGACTTCATAATAAACATACTGCATGGGAGGCCGATTAAACCGCCACACACATACACACATGTACATTGTCAATACATACACACACACACACACGTGTGTTGTAATGAACCGAACTGAACCCAACCGAACCCAACCCTCCACCCTGCCCTCATCTTACATGTTCGCGCCGAGACGACGTTGCTGTTTCAAAGTGATGATGCAAGCTGGCCAGATGCAGCAAATGATTGACGTGCGAGTTGTGCCATGTGTGTGTCCGGGAGTCATGGAGGTCATGGAGTTCTGGGGGGTGGGGGGGGGAGCATTGGGCAGCGGCTCGTGGGGTTAGCCGTTGTGTTTGTGCTTGTGCCTGGGTTAAATGGGGTGCACTGGCCCTCCCCCTGTCTGTGTGCCTGTATTGTAGGCAGGAATGATGACAGGCAATTGATTAAATTTGACAGCGGTTACTGCGGGACGAGGTTGTTGATCGGTCGCACGTCTTAATTTTAACCCCGGAGACAGCGCCGATAATGAGATAGTGAGATAAGTCGATAGTGGGAGTCGATAGTGGTAAGCACAGATTCAAATGGCGAAAGCGGCTGGGAAGCGAAATGCGCCGTGTCGCAAACATACCACTGGTTGAAGATCATCGCGGGACAAAGTTAATTGCGAAACATTGAGTCTCAGTCGTTTTGGGGAGATGGTATTGTTTCAAGATTCATATCAGCTCAATCCACTATCTGTTTCTTCACAAGCTCGGGGTAAACAGATCGGCCCACAAGATTGCTCCATGTCCACGTACATGCCCCATCACTCGCAAATGCGCCGTGATACATCGCCAAAAAAGGAGTTGGGCTTATGTTTATCCTGCCTCCATGAAACGACTGTAGGAAAAAAAAGAGTAATTTTGTCGTGCCGTTCTGCCAAGAGGGCAGTATCGCCGCTACCAAGCGGACATGTCTTGTAGAAATCCGCAGTGGGAGGCGATATAACCAAGCCTATGGCCGTCGATAAAGTATGGTGAAAGTTGATAGATGCAAGGAAAGACAAGGAAAGGCGTGGGCGGTGTAAGTGCCGCCGCAAACAAAGAGAACCAGTCGAGATAAACCAGATGGTGTCCCACTTTCATGCACAAGATGAAAATCACAGGACCTAGATACCCGTCTTCCCAGTGCTCATAAGGGAGAATATGCTGTTGAAAAGGAGAGTAAGAAAAAGTCCGGTTCGCGTATGCATCGCAGGTTTGTAATGCGCCATTAAATAATCATTCGCTGGTAAACTCCATGGTCATGCGAGAGAAAAGGTGAGGTGATGTGTGCTCGTTTGAGCAAAGCCATAATGTCGTAGTGGAAGGGTACAATTACTGGCAAGCAACTGCGGGTCGTCGGTTCGAGAGGTAAGGTGGAGATATGCAAGACATGGCAGTGTCAGACCAGACGGGTGCATTATTTCGGGTTCTTGGCGGGAGAAGAGTCCCTGGTGTTTTGGAAGAACTTCTTAAGTCTGCTTCCAATGTTGCTCTTCTTCTTCTTATCCTTGGGAGGCTCGCGATGTTCGGATTGCGGCCGCTGCTCAATCGAAAGCTTGCTACGTTCACTAAAGGATGAAGAAGAGGTCCCCATCAGTCTAGACAGACTAGCAATACTAGAGCGCTTGCGACGTCGCGACTCAATCTCGCTAGGGTCAGAGGACAGTGATGATGTGCGGTCGCCAATTCTACGTGGACTAGCAAGTGGGTAGGCACTCTGCAGCATTGCGCTCGTCATTGTTGACCTAGACGAAGTTAAAGACGGCACCTCGGTAGAGATACGGACTTCAGGTCCAGGCTCGCCGAAGCGGGGAGAAGGCATGACCGGGTAGTCGGTTATGGACGAAGCTGCAGTACCTCCACGTGCAGTATCGAACGAGATCTGGCTGGACCGGTAGTCAGGCGATGAAAAGGAGGATGCAACAGTGTCAGGCGTCATGATGTTTTGCTGATGAAGCGGAAGGGAAAGGTTCATGACAGGCTCATGTGGCTTTGGCGAATCGGTGCCTCCGTGAGCGGTGACTGTAGAATCAGAAGAGTGTGTCAAAGAAGATGTTCGAGGCTCTTCGTGATCTTCGACAACTTCGATAGGCTCGGGCTCTTGAAGTTGCTGGACAGGAAATGCTCTCGGAGACACTGGCTCAGATGATTCAGAGTCTGCTGTCTTGACTGTTCTCTTGATACAAAGCCCGTCATTGAAGTTCCAGTTGATTGCAGGTCCTTCTTGTTTTGCCTCTGCTTCGACGACAGCAATTCTTGGCTCAGCATCCTCGACGCCAACAGGAACCAACTTTTTATCTTTGGGTGGAAGAACCAAATTTAAATCATCTTCTGGCTCCTCCTCCTCAAACACGTCATCCATAGGAGAAGCGTTCGCAATCGCGGATGATCGATGCTCAAAGGGTACCAATTCGGGTGCACTCTCCGTCCTTCGATGGCTGGGTGCCATGCCGCTGGCGCTGTGCATAGCCCGTCGATGCGCCGAAAAGCCACGTTGGCGGTCTCGGGGGCTAGTACCGTTGGGGGTATTGAAAGGTCCGAGTGCTGCGTCCAAGTCGATTACTGGGCTCATAACGTCAGAATCCACACGTGTCAGGGCACGGGGCTGCCAAGAGGCATAGTTTGTGTCAATTTTGATTCGAGGCGTAGAATCCTCGGTGGGAGAGACGATTGTAACCGTGGTGTCTTCATCGAAATTAGGCTCGAAATCCATCTCCGAGTCGTCCGATTCATCAGCGTTGAAGGTCGCCATTGGAGGTGGCGTCGGGGACCGCGCCTTTGCTCTCTTGCTGTGCTTTCCCTTCCTGGTAATGATGGAATTCGCCCATGACTTCACCTTGCGCGGCTTGCGACCCATTTTTCGCGAGACGCTTTTGGGCTTTTCGTTGGTTTCTGCAGATGGCCCATCAACCGCCATTGGCGAAGCAAGTGGAGAATCGAAAGACTTGGAGAGGGCGGGATCGGACGCGCTGGTAGGAAGTGTTGGATACGAGTTAGGCTCCTGGCGAGAATCCTTGTGGAACAGGCTTCGTCGCTTTGTTGGGAGTTTCGGAGTAGGAGTCGTGGGTGATACGGGCGAAAGAGCAGACACGGGTCGTTTGCGATCAGACGTCTCTCCATTCATACGGCCACTGACAAACATGTCTAATACTGCTCCAGCGGTACTTGGTCGGCTATCCTCATCCTCAACTGTGTGTAATGAAGGGCGCACAGATCGAGCAGGCTGTGGGCTGCTGCAGCCTACGATGGACGAAAGACTGTTGGCAGCCGAATGTCCACGCAATGACATTGTAGCCTCTGTTTCCGAGGATATGGTCGAGAGGGGACGGATCGTCTCGATCCTATCAGAGAAAGTGACCCGAGCCCTCGACGGTGGCCGCGCGCCATCTTCGTCTGAAGGATTTTCACGTAATGATGGCTGCGAAATGGACCTGTTGAACTTGTGGGCGAAAGGAAATGGTTTGCCCTCGGAGGGCGTGCTGGGCGCGCTGCCGGTCCGCGAGGGTACAGGCGCAGGTACAGGAGGCTGCATAATCGTTGTCAGATCGTGAGAAGAAATGGCGCCTGAACGACGATGGGCGTGTCCACGGCGGCCTGCGGGAGGACCTGGCCGCAGCGTGGCGCTCGGCACAGGCAGGACATCGTCTCCTTTTGTAGGGCTGCTGCTCATGGGCGTGGTGCCGCCAGGTCGAACATCACCGCCGATGAATTCGCTTCCACCCCTTCGATGCCCATGCGTCGTCTTTGTAGGAGTGACCGGTAGCGCTAGATTAGCAGGTGACTGTGGTGGTGAGGGCTCCTTTGTGGGCTTTGCTGCTCCTGCAGGGTTGAAGGAAAAGTCTGGCAGAGCGTTGATGGACTTTTGCCTGCGGTGCGGCATGGATCCTCGGCGACCTTGCGGATATGCTTGGAGCGACATTGGCCGTCCGGTTGTAGGTGCAGGCTCGGAGGAAGCTGTGTCTGGTGCTCGCATGGGAAACGAGAATTCCGGGTTAGGGATGAGCTCAATGGGGCCGGCATTGGGATGTTGTCGGCGCTGGTAGAGCGGTGCGCCAATATTGGACTGCGACTGTGTAGCCTGGTGCCGTGGCAGGGCAATGTGAGCCATTGTGAGGTGATTAGCTGCCCTGTTGGACGCCGCGGGCTGCGACAATGGGGCCTCAGGAAATTAGGAGTGGTACAGCCAACGGACGCGCAGAAAGGCGGCTGGGATGCAAGTGAGACTGGCAGCGTGCGTTCCAGGGACAGTTTGCCGGACCCGGGAGAACAGGGTGTGGTTGGACGGGCGTTGTTCGAGGTGCTACAGGCGTGAGACGAAACAAGCGCTTTCGAGGTACAAGTGCCGACGCGATTACTACTGACGCGAAACGGTCAGTACACACACACACACAAACACACAGACAAGCTTGCAAGTTGCAGGGCGTCGCAGGCAGGTGACGCGAGGCAGGCAGTGGTTGCGTACAAGATGGCAGCGGTAGAGTGGGCGAAGATAATCGGCAGTCGGTCGGCGGCAATGGGGCGTAGTGGGACGGAGTGAAGCCAGTACACCCAGGGATTAAGGAATGACGAAGAAAAATGAGCGGACAGGTGCCTAGAGTCGCCTCAATCAGTGTGAGTTCGACAATGGGCTCCAGAAGGTGTTGAAGGGACGCGACGAGGAGGGCGGGGAGGGTGTTGACGGGTGTATAGGCGGAGTGGGTGAGAGACGAGCACCTGGGCAACCCGCGCTTTTGTCGGTCGTTCCTTCCCAGGTTGTCTGCGCGCTAAGCAGCGACCCACTCTGAGTTGCAGGGATAGCCCCGTTCGTGCCTCTACCCATGCTAATCGCTGGCTCCCTCGTAATTTCGCGCCTGATCCACACACGATGCGGCTGCTCAGGTACCAAAGTACCAGTACTGCCCGCAATTCCTTTTTGGCACACGTCCAGCGACTTTTGCAGCCGAGGCTGCCCACAGCTCGAGTATCTGCCCACCGCCTTTGTCCAGAATGGTTGATGACGGATGCAGCAGCAGCAGCAGCAGCAGCCAACGATGCGCTGTGCGGGACCCCCCCTCTCGCCCGCCTCACGACTGCAAGGCCAGCAAGACGACCAACGGCCAGCAAGGCCAGCGAGCACTCGGAGGACCGAGACGACGAAGCAAAACCCGCTGCGACTCTTGCGCGGCGTCACCATGTCTGATGTAGCCGTTCCCCTCGGCTTGGCCAGTGCCTCCTGATGGCGTGCCTGGACATGCCTGTTGCCTGTTGCGTGTCTAGCCCAATGTAGTTTTTTGCCAGTTCCAAGTATCCAACGCTCCAGCGTCACCTGTCTCGGTGGAGGTGGGAGCACGCGATATGCATTGTCTTCGCTCTGCGTGCCCATCATCTCCCAGATGGTCTTGGCCACCTGCCGCAAGCCGACGCCGACCCCTCTTCGCCGTCGTCTTCCGCATCCAGCCTGCGCCATCGCACATCGCGGCTAACAACTCGACGCGACGCCGGCATGCTTACTGACGCTGCAAACATGATGGCGGCCCTTCAGTTGCCAGACGCTCCGAGCTGGTCGGCACTCTCACGTATCCTCGGCCTCGAGACATGAGGATGGGCACCGAATGTTTCACCGTACCCGTTCAGTGGCGGGGCTGAGCAGCAGCCCCAGGATGTATAGCCAAGCATGAATTTGATATGCCACTCGGGCCAATCGACTAGACTACGCCCGTTTAATCCCAGCTATGCAGGGGCAAGGACGCCTGGCTATCCCCCTTTTGAATTGCGACAGAGGCTCGTCCTCGTCCGCCCATAAATAGGTTATGATAGACGAAATGCGGAGAAGCGGCATGACAGAGACACAGGCAGATAGGGTTTGCCATCTGGCACAGTAATGCTGATGATGATGATGACGATGATGCTGATGCTCATGCTGATACTGTCAGATGCTGATGCCCAGGGCTGGTCGTGCGAGCACGAGTAGCAGTGCAGCGGCGTGTGAGGTTGATGAGGCGGCGAATGCATTCCTGCAGCGCGCGACTTGTACGAGTGTGGAAAGATAACAGGGCCCGGCAAATACAGTATCAGTACGCGCACCTGGTGCAGGAACGCTGTGCACACCACCGGTGACGAATCTGGCCCTTTACTTGCACCCTCCTATTGCCCGCCGGGTCCTGGATCAGGCCTTCGGAAGCGCCTCAAGTTTGCAGCGAACATCCGTGTCGCAAGCCGCCACACCGGGGATTGCCGAGTGCTGGAGCTTGTATGACAGCTGTCTCTTGTTCGGTTTCTTCGCTGTTTGAAAGTTGGCAGTTCAGCCTCCTGGCATCAAAGACTCGGGCCGGGAAGAGGACATTACTGCAAGTACAATCAATTGTCCCTGCATGCGCAACCGCGACCCTCGCTGGATGCATCAACAACAATGCAAGTCCTTGCAACAAGGAAAAAAATTCTCCGTTCGCGCGCCTGCATGCCGAGATGACAGTGTATTGCGATTGGAAGCCTGTGCCATCTGAATATGCTCGGCGCTCGTTTTATCTGTCCCGTCCGCGTCCAACCAGGTTCAGCCTCTGGGGCCCAAGTCGCAAACTTCTCGACGTCATCATCATGGAGTACCATGTCTCCCGCTCACGCTGCACCATCTCTATGATCTCCAGGGTCCATAAAACTCTCGGTGCAATATGCCGAGCAGGTCCCGCACATTCTGGCAATCCTCATTTTCCACCAGGCATTTGCATCTGCCGCTTTTTTGGAGCAAAAACTCTGATTTGCCAAGTCACCAGCACGCTTATGGGATACGAGAAAGCGATGCTGCAACAAGGCCGAGAGTTATACGAACTATGGCGCCGTTCGGTCCTAGCGATCCGATCTGTGGAGCGTGGTGCACGCAACGGCTTCGCTCGTGACGTCCATGTCGGCGCTGCGTGTTGCGCCGTCAAACTCTAGCATGGACTTGCTTTTTGTCAACCAGACCGGCGGTGAGGACGGCCAGTCTCGTACCACAGAGATGGTGTTCCTGTTGCGCATTCGCGGCCATTGGCGCCAGCTGCCCACAAACACGAGGCCGAGTGCATCCGCAAGCTCGCGCGAGGACGTGTGTGTGTATGTGTATGGTGTTATTTCTGGACAAAGGGCATGCAAGCGCAAACATGGCACCCGAGCTTTTTAGCACCGCACCGCCACGTCGCTGCTCCACACGCCGCGAAAGCCTCGGCGCTAAGGCTGTTGGCGTGCGAGCAGCAGGAAGCTTCCGACCTGCTCCTAAACCTTCAGCTGGCGTCCGTTAACGTTACATGTCAGTGTCAAAGAAGCAATGCGATGGCAACGGTCGCAGTAATTGCATAGCAACCACATCGCGCCCACAACAGGTACAAATGTAACCACGGAGCTGGCGCCAGCCGGCCGTTCACCCTGTCCTTGGATGGCTTAAGGCACAGCTGTATTGTTGTTGTGCGCAAGGTTGGCGGATAACGGACAGCACAAAATTGCGAATCTCGTTTCGAGTCTGGTATGGCTCTTTAGCAAAGGCGAGATTGGCAATTTCCGCCGTCCAGTCTCTGCCATTGCCGAAAAGGAAAAGTGCGATGAGCATTTTGACTAATTCGGCCAATCACAGCGCGTAGCCACGACTGCGCCTTCGCTGCTGAGCCCGAATCGGCACGTGATCCCTGTCCTGCTGCCACCTGACCCCACCCGGCCAGCAACACAGACAAGCATGATACCCGACCACGCTGAGCATGGCCGCCTTTCTTTTACTTTTTGTCGTCATCGTGACTTGGACGCCTTTGGCCTGCCTTGACGTGGCAGCGACACGACACGACCGACACGACCGAGACCAAGGTGCGGGCGGCATTTTGCCCATTCAGTCAGTCCTCCCTGACAACCCCCAGCCAGCGACGTGTTACTGCACTCCGCCCAGGCCCGCAGAGCCGCACATGCGCGACACTCTCCATTGCCTTGCAGCCAACCACTAAATCTCCCAACAGAAAACATTTCATCTAGCTACAAACCACTTGTACTCTCAAGCGCGAGATCGACTGCTGTTCGTCCCATGGCCGCTTCCCGCTCGCTTCCATCTATGGGCCACTGTTTTCCCCAGACGAACCAGATGCTCCAACCCCACACCCAACTCGACCATCTGAAACCACGGCCACCGGTGTACCGGCTGTTCTAGATGCAGGAACAGGCCCAGTTGGGCCCTTTCCAGACCGCTCATCATTCAACGCCTGAACATCTTCGATAGGCGTTTTTTTTTGTCCTCAGAGAGAAGAGCTGGGCACACCATCAGCACTTCCGCAACCTCTTCGTCTTCGGTCTCTAAGTACAGGTTCAGTAGCCACACTTGGTAATGTTCAGCTCCTGCTGCGACTTGGTGGAGAGCGCGCTACCGCTTACGGATATTATCAGCGTCTGGATGGGCCGCCACCTCGCGATAACGTTCGCTGCCCCCCCATTGCGCAACCGAATGCCCGTTGCTTCCAGCTTTATCAGCCGCCCGAGCATCTGATTGGTCAAACTTTTTCTCCTTAGACGTAGGTCGAGTTCGGCACTGCATATGTTGCTCACACCATGCGGTTCCCTAGTGATAAGCCCTACCGATCCTGGATGTCAAGCGTCATCACCTGAGCCTACAGTTCATGCAAGGGCAAGACTGGGTCAGCATCTCGTTTTTCCTCAGCCGTGGATGCTGGAAACTCGTCTTGTCACCTGCATATGTTTTTTGCAAGAAATGCAGCCACCACGTGCACGACAGGGCTCGAGATCCAAGGGATTCTTTTGGTTGCTCCCCGACTGGCCGGCACTCTAAGCCGAAGATCTCGAGATGTCGATGCTGCAGCGTTCTTTTAGTGCATGACAAGCGTGCAGACTACTGACTCCGTCTGGGTTGGGGGGTCGATCTACAACGCAATTGGACACTTATGGACCCTTGCGTCATTTCGAGAGCAACAACTACAGGCTCTCAAAGGCATTTGTTGAATACCAAGATATGAGGTGTAACTCAGCTCAAGCAAAGACTTACAAATCCTGCAGTAGACACGGCGTCCACAGTTGCGCGGCTATCTGCGCGAAATCCATGCGCATATAGGCGCAAGGGATAAGCAGCGTCAATCAAACCAAGCTATTGCACAGCCTAGCCAAATCTCTCAACCTGTTACAAAAGCAAGCAATGGATTACGATCTTCCCATAGCATCTTCACATATACAGACGTCGGCTTTATTGCGGCGACAAAACCCAATGAGTGCGGCACCTGACCATCACTAGGGAAGTTCCCGACAGCCATGGCGCTGGATCAGATTCGCGTAGCATTGACATACATAAGATTCTCATCGGTCAATAAAAAAGACACGCGGCATAGTAAACTTTGTTGCTATCGATAAGGCTAACTTGCGCTTCGGTCTACTGAATGTGCGACTAAATTCTTTGTCCACCGGACCAGTTCCTGGGCCCGGGCGTTACGCCACCAACCGCCTTACTGTTCAGTATTTAGACTACGAAAGCTAGGAACGGTATCCACGCAAGTATGGACACCTAGGGCCTCCAAGCTGCTAGGACTTCTTGTCAACCTAGTGCGTCGTTCAATGCCCGTTCATAGAGTCTTGGATAGCGCTGGCTTACTGTTGTGGCTGCTGCAGGTGAATGAATCAACATAGTAGTTTGGCAAGACAGGACCTTCCTCCGTGGGCAGTCGATTGGAGCCGATCGCCTCGTATTGATTGCTTGTCCGACGTGCAACCTATACGCAAAAATGACACGTGACTACAGAATGCTTGCAGGCCCAAGACATGGACTTGTCGCACATGTCAACCTACACAGCTTAAACTACAGTTTAAACCCTTCACACCAAAGGGTCGGTTTGGTCGCATCCTGTATCCCTAGGTTACAAAGTCCGCAGCACTGGAACAAGAAGGGTCTCTCCTTGTTTATGGCTCAGACCACAATACCGGGGTTCCTAGAACGCTTGTACCCTCCCGCCAGGTCTGCGCGCACACCTAAACACCACGTTCCCTCAAACACCAGGCTCCTAACCCGGACTAGACCGGAAATCAATCGTGGGTACACATGTGTCGGCATTTGATGTTTGATTGCGAATACGGGTTTGCGACATTACCGTTGTCGTTTTTTCGTACTGCTTATGTGAGAGTAGCGACCCAATGATGGCTAAGTGATTGTTATCAGTGATCGGCAGTATAAACTTTTTAGGCTGGTGATGAGTCTATTCTTGGGTAGTAAGGGATAAGTAATGGGGAAGGGGGTGGTGGTAGCGTTGAGGTCTGGTGAACTGGTGAGCGATTCTTTTTTTGTAGGTACGGTGTGGGTGGTGTACAAACTCTCATGTGGCATATCAAAGTAGAGGTAGATATTGGAGTAGTGTACACGATAGTGCAGATATGCATCATGATCATTCACTATAGCATCATCACTCTCATCTACTCCCCCTTTTTTTTTGCTTTACATCTCATCTCATGTCATCATCCTCAACCCTGTTATTTGGTCGGACATGACTACGTGTTATTCTTTAGACATCTCTCTCTCCCCTCGTCGACTCACTTCTCTCCTGCGGCTCCCCACACATCTGACATTCCATCGATCGATCTCATTCTTCCACCGTCGCTCAACCTCCTTTCCCACCCCCTTTTTTTTTTACACCTAACACCCCCCTTCAACCCATAGCTCCTTCGAGGCAAAGATCAATATTACTAGATCTACCCTTTTTTTCTTTTCTCCTTCACCCTATCCAGAAATTCGGACAGTAGCGGGCGAGACCTGGATGGATGTACCTCTATCTTTTGCTTTTGCTTTTGCTAGGAAATTTTGGTCCACTTTTGAAAGCTTGGGGAAAGCAAAGCTTCTCCCAAGGTTTGTATTTTTTGTTTTGTTCCCGCTTGTGAAGGGGTATAGTAGTGGTTGTGGTGGCTGTAGCCTTGTGGTACAGGGGAAGATGCTGACTTGATTGATGTCTGTTGCAAGGTTTTTTATGTTGAGGTATATCTACCATCTTTTCTTTGACCTAGAGTCTGACCCCCCCTCCTCGTGACTTGATAATTTCTTTACCCTGTTTTCGCTCTTTTTGGGGGGGTTGGGTAGAAATTTGTATGGGGGGTATTAGTTCGATGCTGGAAGTGTTTTTTGGTTCCATGGGTAATGGAGACGTTGGTGGGTGTAGTGGCTGGGACTTGTCGCAGTGAGATGAGTTTCTATCTGCGCCTCCATCGTCTTCGTTGTCGTTGTTCGAGTGGGGAGTCAGAGCCAGAGTTGGAGATATGATCTTATTAAGGAGTAAAGATTTCGCCACGTCGTCCTCGCTGCAATCGTCGTTGTCGTAGTTGTTGTTTGTATGTAGGCCAGAATCAAGGTTAGGATTAGGGATCGATCGATACTGCCCTAGTTGCGAGGAGGCAAGCTGAGACGGATTATACTATCACAACGTCGGAGTAGTACGCTATGTTCACGTAGGGTATGAAAACAGATTCGTGTTCGAGTAAAAACTGGGTTAGGATGGCAAAAGACTACAGAGGTGATCGCGTCTACATTAACGTAAATGTATTATTAGTTAAATATAACAATGAGACAGTGCGCAAACAAACTTTAGTTTCAACCAGGCTGTGTTAAAGAAGCTGTGTATGGGGAAAGAGGGGGATATCAGTGCTCTTCACTGTATCATCCCGTACCTACTAGTTCTACCACGAAGGAGAAGAAAGAAATGAAAATATACGGAAATAAATGTTTTAAATTCCAAATTGCACAATCGTTAACACTACACACCACGTCTAAAGATCCGTCACTTATCACGACTACATTCATACACATCACATTAAGACACGCATTGTCCTTGGTGACGTGGTTCTGCAATTCAGTTTGATTTCCAAAAAAAACTCTGCCACCTCTGAGACACGTACGTGTGTGCTCAGCAACAACTCCACTATAGCACGCAAGTGTTTTCAACATGTATTGTATCATCCATCTGTCACCTCTCTTTTTCTTCGTTCTCCCATTGACAAGCTTGATAGAATCTCTTATTATCATTGATACCGCCGCCACTGATTCAAGAAGTAGAAAATCCCAAACCATGCTCTCCTCTAAAAGCACACAGGTAGGCAAAAAAGAAAATGTCGAGGAGACTAAAGGAGATAAATGTACAGTGTGTAGCACGTTGTTGGTGTGCGCGACGTTGGGAAAGGGAGGGAGAGCGTTGATGTGTAGTGGATGTGGGATGAGTAGGGGTGTGTGAATTCAGGATGATTAGTACACAGGAGAATAAGGAAAAGGACGAGAACAAGAGGTTATATGTAGACATGACCCTTAGTACCTCGTTTTTTGCTTCAACTCACACGTAAACAAAGCCGGTTTTGGTATTGGGTATTCGCTATATTGGTATCATGTCTTTCCATTCAATCCTGGAGTAACGCCTAGAAAAAGAAAAGAGAATGCTAACATAACCTCCTCAATCTCTCAGCTCGGCAACAGCAAAATAGCCCTTGCTCTCCACTACACCTCTGTCTTTGACCACTGCAGTATATTTGACGACCCATTGTGGCTCAACATCCCCCTTGAGCCCGTTTTCATTCGCTTGTCCTGCTAATACGCCTAATCCGTTCTCCCCACTACCCAATATTTGTCTCAGAGTGCCTCTTGGCAGGATGTTTGTGCAGTCATTGTGTGTTAGCAGTTCAATCTGCTGCTGCTTGGCATATAGTATCAAGGGTTTGGGCACCACGCAGCAGTCCCTAACGTTGATCTGATTAACACTTGGTTTGATCTTTGTCTGTTCGAGGAAGCGCGTTAGGCGGGCGACACCGAATTCGGCAATACCGAGTTTGGAGACTAGGCCTTCTGATTGCAGCTTTTCGAGCGTGCGCCATGTCGTGATCATGGTTTCTATGTCTTCGGGTGGGACGCCGGCGTCGAGACAGTCGCCAGACGTGTTCTCGGAGGTTGATTGCGTGGCAGATGGGGGAGAGGGCGGGTCGTCGTCGTCGAAATCGGAGTCTTCGTCGTCGGCGTCAAAGGATACGCCTGGGAAGCTGACGATCAGGAGATCTATTGACGATGTGCCTAGCTCGCGCAGTACTAGCTCTATCGCTTCTCTTGTTTGGGCGCAGCGTCGGTCGGCGGGTATGTTTGGGAGGTAGAAGAGCTTGACGGTGATGTCGTATGATTCCCGGGGCTCAGTGAGGGGTGAGGGTGTGTGTGTTGGAATATACAAGGCCGAGTCTGTCTTGGTGGTCCATGTTGTATAGTCTGGTTTCGAGGGCGCGGGTGAGGGCTGGTGGGCGGCAAAGTTTGCGCGGAGAGAGGACGTGAGTTCAGTGTTCGACTTTTCGAACAATGGCCGCCGTATTACGGAAGGACCGCCGGACATTATGTTTCTGCGATTGTTAGATAGGAACTGGGGCGGGTAGAGACGACGTACGAGGTTGACAGGATGAGCTTCATGGTTGCGATTGGCAGGCCCCGTTCAGTCGGTGATTGAGCGAGCGTATTTCTTTCTGGACAGAATGCCTGTCTTCTTTCTCAAGTCTGGATGCAGGCTTGTGTCAGCTGCGAGCCAAGGTTGCAATAGCCGGCCGGCGTTTGTCAGCGGGTGGGGCGCATTTAGTAACAAAACGAAAAAAGATGGCACCTGGCTCGGACGGTATGGGATATGGACGCTTGGGAGAATACAACAACACACAGGCGTATGGGCGCATTCAGATGAAGAACGGGCTGAATTGGTGATAGCGGGGTGCTGATGAGCGCGCATTGACGTTTCTCAAACTCGCGGGGCTGGCCTGTGACCACGGCGCGCGCCGATCGCCCAACTTGACATCTTTCTAAGCCGGCCAACGCTACCAGCTCCTCACCGCACACGACACCATGACAATCAAGTACGAAAGCTTCTTGCTGCCCCCTGGAACCGACACGTGATGCTAATAGCTTCAGGTATCTCATCCTGCTCTCGCGGCAGGGAAAAGTGGTTGGTCCCCCACCCTAAATGACAAAAGTCCCCTGCTGAAGATAGAGGTAGCGGCTAGCCAAGTGGTTCACCACACTCGCGCCCAAGGACAAGGCCAAGATTGTCAAAGACGTCTCTCAGCTCGTCCTCGCCCGCCGTACGCGCATGTGTAACTTCCTTGAATACAAGGGTCAGTATATCCGGCAAGGGGGAAGGGGGGTTTACATGGCTATACTAAGGCTCACACGTTCTTTCCAGACACCAAAATCGTATACCGCCGCTATGCCTCGCTCTTCTTCATCGCCGGCTGCGACTCGACCGACAATGAGCTAATTACGCTCGAAATCGTCCATCGCTACGTCGAGCAAATGGACAAGTACTACGGCAACGTGTGCGAGCTCGACATCATCTTCAATTTCCAAAAGGCCTACTTCATCCTCGACGAGCTGCTGCTTGCGGGCGAGATGCAGGAGAGCAGCAAGAAGAACGTGCTACGGTGCATCGGACAGCAAGACAGCCTTGAGGATATGGAGGTGAGTGAAGTGTGATGACTTTCACGTCCGCTTCGCCGCACCCATAGCGCCAACTGGCTGACGCGCTCCGTCGTCCAGGCCGAGGACGACATCGTTACCAAGATTATGTAAACGTGTACGGAGCACATAATTACATACCGTTATGGCCTCACCCTGCTTGCCGACCGTCCCAAGACCCCTGGCTGACCTCGCCTCGCGGCCCTCCAGGATGCGGATGACTTCAAAGGCCGGCTTCGCGAGAGCGGCATCATGTGAGAGCGCACATCTGCCCCCGGATCTGGACATGCATTACTCGGCGTCATCGGTTTGGAGAATGGACGACAGGCGTCATAGCGGAACGAGATGACACGGCGCAGGGAGTCGGGTCCCTGGAGAACGCACTACCTGCCATCCTGCCCTGTAGAGCGGATGGCGGTGGCTGTACTCTATCTTCTACTACAACAATCAAACACGCCCGACTGGCGGGCTCTTGCTCGACACAGCTAGGTTTGACACCAGGTTCATGGGCTCGAACGTGATTACAACATCATGCCATCGGGACTTCCACCCTTGATATTTGACTGTCCTCTTCCTTTTGTCCTGTTGGGTCTACTAATCTCGTCTATCTAGCAGCTGCTGTCGCATTGCCACTCGTGAAAGCAAAATGGTTCGGGCCAACTCTTGACCCTTCATCCAGAACCTTGCCATGCCATGCATACATCAATGATACGTTGCCGAATCCATTTGGATTCACCTCATGGCCAGGCGACTTTGTGTCTCACATCATGTTCGAGCGACATCAGTTGAGACCCCACCGCCCACGCCTACCTGTCAGGCCGGGCCGTATCCAACTAACGCCAGCACCTAACGTCAGCGCTCAACACCAGTCGCCTCTCGCCAACTACCCATCCTGTCTTATCGCCAGCTGTTGTTGGTTGAGGAGGCCGTCTCTCGCTGACCAATCAGCATGCATGACCCCGACACACATGCCGTTGTTAGCTCGGCGACACCGCCAAGCGGACCACCTTCTCCGCAACCGCGACCACGTCGTAACAGGGACACCGCACACCGCACTCCACTATCACGCCACAGCCTCACTCATGTCCACTGCCTGCTAGACAACTGTCTGGCCGAACAACAGTACTCTCTCCTCTCTGCAGCCAGCCTAGAGTCGTGTCTACTCGTTGTATCGGTTCGCGCAGGCTATCCCCTCCCGAACAAAGCACACCGACTATCAGCTGCCCAGCGCGCTGACACCCATTCTCCAACCAAGGCATTGCACACTATACGCACAACTTAACCAAAAGACAAGAGCCCATATTTGGCATCATGAAGGTATGCACGTACCCTATGCAATGGGGGTGAGGCTGGGCGATGATGTAATTAACCCGGGCACCAGTACCTCGATCTGTGCGCTCTCCACGAGGTGAACCTCGCCCTCAACTTCGACACCCAAGACACTGCGATCATCGGCGGATGCGATCTATGGACCGTAAAGGCTGCAGGAAGCGATAAGAAACTATACAAGCGCATCGAGAAGACGCTCGAGGAGCGGCACAAGGACCTGCTATCGGCGGTTGCGGGGCTGTCTGAGCAATCGGCCGCCCAGTTCGCAGACCAGCTGGATATTTCTAGGGAGACTCCCTTTGGCAGCTTCAGGGAAGCCTCCAACCGCCATACATTTGCCTACCTTATCGCGACACTCAATGCGACACACATCGACTACGATTTCGCGAATACACTGAACCCCGACGAGTTCCGCCGAGAGACTATACACAGCTTCATGCACAGGGTTGACACGACCATGTACTACCTGCGCCCACAGGTCTACTCGGCCGGCCTCCCCGCAGGTGCCGTTACACCTCTTGGCTCACCCATCTGGAGTCCACGCAGCTGGCATCTCCTCGATACAGAGATGGACATGAACAACTGCGAATACTACGCTTGGGAGCCATCAGACGACCCATTCGCCGACGACGGCGCGATATGGAGCCACCATTTCTTCCTCTACAACAAGGACCGCAAGCGAGTTGCATACTTTTACCTCCGCGGCGTATCAGCACTATCCAACTCACCCAGCGTCGCAATGTCGCTCATGTCAAAGTTCAAGGCCTCCAAATACGAGTCGAGTGCCAATGCGGGCAGCAGGAAGCGTGCTGAATACTGGCTCGGTGACCGTGCGCGGAAAGGCCTTGAAGCATACGGAGACAGTGATGAACTCGACAACATGGTCATTGATCACCCCGGCGAGGTCGTTGATGCTGAGCAGCAGCGTTACCTACCGGTGAGAGAGATGAGCATGGATGCCGAGTATTACGAGAGTGACCAAGACAGCGATGTCGAGTCTCTAGTAGGCAGGGAGAGGGCTGTGAGTAAAGTCCGGACGATGAGTGAGGGTGTAGTTGAAAGGATGGAGCTTTAAATCTCTCTTGCTGTCAGTTCCCTCCTTCGTTCATTTGCTAACATTTTAGGCCATGTAGGCGATGAGCGATGAAGCGACAACTCAACTTGTCGAAGTCCTCTTCACTACATGATCTATTCTTTCATCCATTCGGTTTCATGCCGACTTGTTTTCTCTTTTCACAAACGTCGTTTTTGTTGGCGTTTTGCTCTGTCGGATGGCGTTTGTCGACCATGGTTCTTTTTGTCTGGTCATCTCTTTAACCCGGCTCGTTGAGAAGACGGCATGGCATGCATAGGCGTTTACGGTCGGTGGGAGCGACGTCGTGAAATCACGCCCAATTGTTGCTTATCGTCTGAGCCTTGAGATACCCCCCGCGCTTTTTTGTGAAGTTTGATTTGGTTCGCTGTTTGTTTTAGTAGCGGGTAATGAGGGACGGTGGATGACCAGTGTGGGTGTAAGCAGGATGATGTAGATGAACTATATGGCATTCGAATTATTATGACGGTGTTCATTTGTGATGTTTGTGAAGTTGAGATTACTTTTGAGATGGACGTGGGTGTAGTATATACCTTGGCTACGTATGCATATCTTGGAGGCAAGCGGTCTAGCTAGGGTTTTTGATTATGATTGAGTACCGTCCCGCGCGCGACTGTATAAGTAGGTAAAATACTCTTATCCGATTTTCAATGTACTTTGGCCCTGCTCGGTCTACCGTAAAATCGTATGTCGTCTCAGCCACACTAAACTTGCAGTGAAGCTGCCGTCCGCCTTCCAGCATATGCACCTTCCCAATGTTTGGTTTTCCTATGCCTTGTAGCGATGCAGAGATCCGTGGCTTCCTAGAGACACCTGAGTAACATCTAGAATATCGGCCTTGGACCAACTAGTTTCGATTGATTAAGCACGTGGTTGCTTGTTATTGAAAGTATATGGGTGAAGAAATGTATTCCTGAGTAACTGCCGAGAATACGCCAAATCGAACGCCTTTGTGATGCTACACGAGCCTAAGGGTCATGCGCCTATGGTGTGGCAGGCGTATCGCATTTATTTGGGTGATGACGACAAGGCCAGCAGATACATCGACGTACGGTACTTCATCCCAGATGCGAACTCTCTACATATCATCATCACGAGGCGAAGCAGCGCGGGAGGAGATATGACGCAGTTGAAGGGGGTGTGGGTGGGCGAGATGAAAGTAGTTTTATATTTCACCTACTCTAAATGTTAGCTCGCTGCACCTCTTGCTGCATAGCTGCAAAATGGTTGCGGCACGCAACAGTCCGTGAATGGCTAAAGCCTAGTTGTTCGGCGTGTCCATCACATCCTCGTTGGTATAGCTCCGCAGCTTCTGTGTACTGACGCAAAGTTGTGGAAAAGATAAGCAAAGCAATAGGTACAAGGTTCAACTTTCATTTCGTCTGTATGAAGCTCCTAATACCCCCATATTACATTAGTTACTGCAACCTAGTCTCATCAGTTTCCCCTTATATCCGCAACCACATAGATATCATCTTCACCGCAAGACCCTCATCCTTTCCTAATACCCTTGCGGCATGTGACCCCTCCTAGGCTCACTGAGCAGGAATGCCATGTCCATTTATTTCAAGCTGATCGACTGCTTCAAGCCAGATCTTCCGAAGCTCCTCCGAATCATCTTCCCTATCCCGGGCCTGCAAGCCATCCTTGACGAATTCAATAGTTGTCCTTGTAGATGTTTCTTTTCCATCACTGTCTTTGTTGATCCTCTCGCTCAAAACGCGAATGTTTCTCCCTTGAAGATATGTCATTACATTTGCAATCGCAAAGAAGACACTGGTCATGGCCACCGACGCGGGCCAGTTCAGTTTCCCGGTGAAAGTGATTCGGTGACGAGAGTTCTTGCCCGACAAATAGCCCCCGTTGGCATTCGAAAACCAACCCATGATCGAAGCGACGGCATCAGAGACAGCAGTCTTCACCGTCTTGTAGGCGTTTTCAAAGGCCTTGAAGATGCCTTTCAAGAAATCCGCAATCGCATCTGCCAGGTGACTGATGGATTGGCTGAATTGATCGTACGCCATGAGGGCCCAGTTGCTTCCTGCAATGTAAGTTTGTGTAGCAACAGGGCGAGCCGCTTCCGGAAGGTCTTTGATAAGTAGTTTGGCCTGCTCTGTAGCTCCTTTAATCTTGGTAATCGCAAAAGCGATCGTTTTCTCCTGTTGGGCATCCAGCATTTCGAGCCAATTATCTGTGGTAGTATCGGGGACCTTCTTCTGTTCTTCAATCGCGGCGGCATACATGTCGATGGCTTCACCAGGAGCATTGGCCGCCTGAACGTTGATGCGTTTGATCTCCTCGATGCTCTCATCAGAGCTGGTGACGGCGAAAAGTACTTGCGCATGGTCTTCAGTGTCGCCGGTGAACGACTGAGCCACAATCGCTTTGATGATTGAGAAGTTTTTTGTTTTCAGTGCCTGCAGAGCGAGAAACTCATGTCGGTCGATGAGGTTCTCCCAGGAGACTGGTGCAGCGGCAAGGGACGAAGTGTACATTTTTGTCGACGACGGGGAGTGTATAGTTGTACAAGAAGAATAAGGGTTGAGCTTGCTTGTAGTTGGGTAAGGTAGTTGCTGGTAGATGCACTTTCTTTGGCCAAATCAGGTTGTAGTTGTAATGAAGTTGCTCTGGCTGTTGGTGATATATGTATCGTGCTTCTAACCCACTTCTTAAATACTTTTCCTGATATCGCCTCAAGCCTTGTCTCAATCCCCACAACATGTGCCTAGATTCATCTCAGTTATGTTTTCAGCTCAGCTAGGATTGTTGTCGACCCACCAGTTTACACAACGGCACACAGCCTCGGACTTCCCGATACCCTCAAATGGGCTTACAAGTATCTAGATAGGTCATTTCAAGCGAGTTATAACGTTACCTTCCGATTGCGTGTAACTTTCCAAGAGCTAAGACAATCCAGAATGGGTTCGATTGTTGGAGCTGCGCCAGGATCCGGCCTAATGTAGCAACCCATCGAAGGGGCGGCTAGATCCAGGATGCGCACAATACCGCCTTCTGGCACATACGAAGGAAATGGCAGGGGTAGCAACTAGGGTCTGAGAGAGATTTTCTGGGCCATACATCTATTGTATTACAGAGACGCTTTGTCTGGATTTGCTAGTAAAACAGGCTGTTTTTCGACAATCCTTCTGTCGTTCGTCTGTTAAAAGAGGTGACAGGACTTTTTTTGATGCAAAGAAGAAGAAAATTGGATTGAAACAGTCGCACGTACAATTATAGAAAAATAATAATCGGTATAGCTTTAACACAAGATTGTTTAGCTATGAGAATTTTGTATAATCACATAAATAACCAGAAGCTGAACACAAAGAAGAGCTTTGGAAAAGTACTATACAACACAGATGTTTTTTTGTGGCTGTATATTTCTCTAAAACGACACAAGTGACATCCTATAGACCCCTGTCATTTTTCATCGTCTATGAAAAAAAGGAATACTCAGCACATTGATATCGTTTCATTGCAGCACCCCTACTCTGTACGGGTTTTGGACATAGACACTCGCACCTATAGCCCCATACATCGAAACTGTGGCAAATCTTTTCATGGCAGCTTGATATAGTGTGTGGGTAGCCAAGATGTATTAGGAAGCTCAGAAGAAGGTGTCTTATGGTGGCTGGAATGTAAAAGCTGAAGATAGATCGACAAGGAGGTAAATTGGTATTGAAGGCGCAAGAACTTATCAAGAGTGCCCTCGTAACTATTAGCTTTGCGCCCCCAATAAGCGGCAGATGGGTAGTGGCTAGCTGCAGGCCTTGGGGTATGGAGGTGGCTGAGTGCAAGGCTGGCTGAGCATAAGACGTTTACAGGCTTCGGCCATACTAACCTAATGCAGCAAAAGCGGCGACGACAAAAGGGTGTTAACTCGTTCCTTTCAGTCCCAAAGTAGAAGTGGTTCCTGATCTAGAATCCGACACTTCCAATCTCAGACTTTCGCCATCCTATTCGCCAGGCTACAGTATGCCCATCGGCCTGTGCTGTGACATGCACGCAGATGTACGCGCCAGAAGCGTGATGAGCCAATCACATCTCCCCTAGAATGTGATTTACTGTGTGAACATGAAAAAGCATTCCTGCTTCTTCTGATCTAGTTGCCATGAGGTTGACGGCATGCTTTGTGTTGAGATCACCATCGTCGACCTGGAGTGGCTCTATATCGATGCCTAGGTGCGTTCGTACGTTTTCTTCGCTATTGTCAGCAGCGTCATATATAATCTTTGTGATTAGACTGCATCCAGTCGTTCCTTATGTTGGTTGGTGCACATACTACCCAGACGTTCTAGCCACAGGTAAAAGACGTTCGGTAGTTGTTTGGGGCCAATCTACGGCAAAAAGCAAAGATTGAAAAAAGTAGGTACAGCCAATCAAGCTTGGCTAAGCCTTGATACGAGGTCGCGTAATACCCAGGCGCTAATTCGGCAGCAGGTCTTTCCGCGGAATGGATTCTTTCGTTCTAGGAATTGGTGTTTCAATCGCGTAAAAAAAACCCTGAAAATTCAGAAGTCAAGATTGTAAATTCTTTGACAAGGACAAAGGGAGCTTTGAAGTAAGGTATTTAAAACGTGGTGCTATTACCCTTTCTCTATCAATTTCACCCCTGTATTGGTTGTGGCAAAACACCACATCAAAACTGCTCGGCTCACTAAACATGAGGCCGCTGAGCCCACCCACAATCAATATGATTACGAGATTTTTTGAAGGTCGAGGTTTCATGGGGCTTTACATGGTTGCTAACGGCTAAGATTATTCGATATCTAACTTGGCTTCCTCATCTACCTTTTTGGGACAGATTTTGATGCGATCCCGACGCTATTTTTTATAACCCACGGGCTTGCTGAGTTCGGGCTCGCCCGGCTGCCTGATCGACCTTGTATTGGAACCGTGTAGTAGAAGAGAGAGAGGAGAGAGAAGAGAACGCCATATCATGAGAAACACTTGTATTTTTTAGAAGACATATGAAGTCCGTCGATGAATTTTAGAGATCTGAAATAACATGATGATAGAGAAGGAAAGAAGGATGCGCCTTATGAAAATTAGCCCAGATCAACAGGGTAACAACACGTCTTTCATACGAGAAACTTTTCGAGAATGCTAATCTTACGAGTGATTCGCCCTCCGCCATTTGAACTCTACAGCTCCGTGCTATACAGTAAAGTACACACTTGCAGCACTTTTTTGAATTCGTTGACATGAGGAACTCTGAAATATAGCTTGGAAATACGACGGCTTTTGGCGTGGGTCCACAACTACACGGTCATCCATCCCAGATCCCAGCACGTCTTTCTCGCATACATACCACGCATTTATGTCACATTCAAAGTCTTTTTGTATACCTTTAGACTCGTTGTAGACGCGTTTAATCATGTAGTATCACTGACTGTGTTATTTTTTTAATGGCAGACCATTCAATTGGGATTCATGGAAGACATGGCTGAGAGAATTGGTCTTGTGGCTTGACTTTATTGGAGTAGCTTTTGATATAATGTATGATAGAAGGAGCTAAATATATTGTGTACAGAACAAGAAGAGAAGGTTCTTTATATCTAGAAGCTCTGTTTTTTTTGGCGTGATAATGCGGTACTGATACTCTCACGTGGTAGAGATGTATAGAGAGAAGAGCAGGAAAATAGTAGACAAAGAGAGGGTTTATGAACCCCGATGGGAAAGATCTTACCAGACATGTACTGTTGCTTCCTCTATTCTGAAATGTAGCATACCTTTTCTTTCGTTGGTTGTTTGCTCATGTCTCGGTGACACAGCATACAAAGTCCTTGAAACCAGTCTCCTCACAACGTTACTTTCCGAGTCTAGCACAATTGTAGAGCTTAACTCAGAAAAAGGGTATCACATGCTACCGTCTACTCCATACTACCTTGACTCCCTATACGCACATGGCCCTCTCTGCCTTTCTTCACAATCTCTCCTCTCCCCCATCTCATACCGTCACTCACCACCTACTACCGAATGCTCCTAACCAACTCCCTCAAATCGCCACCCTCAACCCACTTCTCCTCGCCGCCACCCCCAATTCCCAACCCACCGCCTCCACCACCACTAACGCCCCAGCCCTCACCCACATCGCCCACCACCCTCGCCGGCTGACCGCCCACCACCGACCCAGAGGCAATGACCATGTTGGCCGGGACAACAGTATGCGGCAAAATCTTGACGTTTTCCTTGATAATAGCAAAGGGGCCGATAGTGCAGTGTTGGCCAATATGAACATGTGAGGATATAGAGATGGCCTGGATGGTTGAATTGGGACCTTTGTAAATATTAGCAACCATCATCATCATCATCAATGCCTCAAACATGAATGCCAACAAAATAAATAGCATACCAACAAAAACATTGTCTCCAATCTTCATCGGATAATAATGCACCATGCCCCTACTAATCCTACTCGGTGGCTTAATCACGCTGCCCTGGCTAATCACCGTACACCGCCCGATGCTTATGCTCGTCGGCGTCACGTCTTTGCCCGACTGCGACGGCGCTGAGCGTGTTGGATGCAGATCCCCGCGCAGCTGTACGTCTGCCATGATGACGGTTCGACCGCCGAGCGTAATGTTTGCTGTTCCCGTGATGGCGCTACGTCGGGATACTTTGTTGCCCGAGTCCTGGTAGCGACAGCACACATTGCGTTAGATTTTTTTATGCTTGTTGGGCGGAATGCGCGGTGCGGGGGAGTATGTTGTTTGGATAGGGGTTGGAGATGTTGCGGGTGATTGCGGCTGTTTATGTTTGTGTGTGCGTGGCAGAGAGAGAGAGGATATGGGGTAGGGTTTTGGGGCATCATGGGTTGCTTTAGTTTTGCTGGTGGGACGCACCGTTTCGATGTACTCGCCTTTTGGCGCGGCTTTTCGAGCTGCGGGGCGTGACATGGCTATCGTTTGCTGCAATGTAGAATCTGTAATGAAATCTTTGGGTTTTGTTGCTTACGGGTTCGCGGTGTAAGGCGATGACGGGGTTGTGGCAGGTGCACGCGACGCGAGCTTCTCGAAACCGACCAATCAATTGATCACACCACAGCCCCACTTATTCCTGGCAAGAGGAGTAAGTCGCGACGTGACATTGAGTCTGGAGTCGGTCGTTACAGTCTTACTTTGTCCAGCAAAGAATGGTTCCAAGAAAGGACAGGTATAGCAGCTTCGTAATTACAAGTCAAACGCCTCTTCCTTCCTTTATATGCAAAAAAATATAAAATCAACTACCGCAATCTTCACAGCTTAGGTACTGTAGATATAAGTTCCAAAATACACACCTATCGGCACACATCCTACTAAGCTCAAAACAACCAATACTCAATACCCCATCTGCTGCCACTACTACTATCCCCAAAATGTAACCCAAAATGAAAACCGTTTCTATCCCCGAACATCATCCCACCCTTCTCCCATTCAACACCAAAAAAGAAGAAGCCGCCGCCGCCGGCCAGGAACCCATCCCTCCCAAATCGGTCCTATCCCGGCCCCATCCGTCCTACTCAGTCAAAAGTCCCGTTAGTTACGTACCACGCACGCCTATTCTACATGCATGTGTTTCCCCTCCCCCTTCCCCTTCCAAGGATACCATACCATACCATAACCCCAGGTACCCCAGCGTTGCTGAAGTAAAAAAAACTGGCCCCCCCCCCCCGCCCTCCGAAAAGAAAAAGAGTATTTGCAAACCCTGACCCAGCTAGCTAAGCCACTCAGTCAGCCACTCAGTCAGTCAGCCAGCCAGTAAGCCAGTAAGCCCTTTTCTCTCTCTCTCTCTCTCTTCCCCCATCCTGTAACCAACCACGTACATGTCCCCGGTGCGTCATCAGTGGGTAAAGGAATGAGGAATCCCCATTTGTTTGTTCACGGAGTATGCTCCGACACGCTGAATGGGCGTGCCGCTACATCCGCCGACCGCTTACAATGCACGCCGCTTTTGCCATGGCTCGATTAGGGGTGTGCTGACGGGACGTTTGTATATTTTTCCTCTTGATCGGGCGGAGTGCTGTGCGCGGGCTTTGGGTGTGATTGTTTGGGTTAGATAGATGATACCATGTCAAGGTTGTTATTATTACTGCGTTTCCTTCTTGTTATGAGGGCGGAAACGTCATAATGTATGTGACAAGGTTGGTACTTGGAGATGAAAAGCTTGTTGGTTCCATGTTGATGACGGTGAGCAGATATTTTGGATCGAGTGGGAAGTGGAGAGGAAAAAGCTGGGTTGATTTACTGGAAACTTTCTGTCAAGGCTAGATCCTAGTATCTCTGTACATTTGCCAAGTCCATGCCATTGGCAATGTTACAGACGTCGAGACCTTATCCCAAACTTACTTCTTAGGTGCATATCATATGTGGGCACTGTGCACAATGTTGGTCAGATCTCCACCATGTATCGTGTAAGAGATATATTGTACTAGAAAAGCGAAGCCCAAAACATGCGTGCACTGTTTGGTTCGCAAAAATATCATTTCGAAGGGTGATAGATTTTTTTAAACCATTTCGTGTAGATATCAGTCCCTACCTACCTAGACTGTACGATCAAACCGACTTTTTGGACGTTGCCCATGCGCCGCCCCGATACCTATGCCCTGTTTTCCCAATTGTTCGTAATGATTGTTCGTAGCATCGTCTCTTCCAAAGTATGCAGCCACCGCCGCGTAAAAGATAGCTAGCTCAGTAGCAGCACACCTCCTCAGAAGACACCATTTGTACGAATGACCAGAATAAAAGACTCCCGAAAAAGAAAGGACTACAAACAAAGCTCCAAATTCGCCTCAAATCACCTGTAATCACATAAAAGCCAGTCAAATCATCACCGAATCGTCAAGAGTAGATAGACGCCGTCATAGCGGCCCGTGACCCGATATTACCCACAACCAAATAGTATGTCCCCCAAGGACTGCGCTGGCTTGAGCCTTTCAGAGCGTCAGAGCGCAGTTTCCAATCCCAGGGGAAGAAGTAATCTGTACAAGAAGACTTGTTAGAAATGGGAGATCGTGGTCATTATTTGCCAAAGTCGCTCATCTGCCAAGCGCTTGAGCAAAAGACGCCTCTCGTATGACAGACATACGTGGTCATACGAAAGCGTCGTGAAAAGTATGTGGAGACCAACCGATCGCCGAAGAAAGTTGCGTTATGGTGTCATGGTACTGTACAAATCCGTCTAGGACGGTTATTTACTGAATATTTACGGAGTTTTCCGCGCGTTGGCTGATGTGGTGAGCATGCGCTTCGAGCGCGCGGGCGTGCATATGGGTGACTACCAGCTTGTTAGTTATATTGGTTGGTAGAAAATGGAGCCAAACTTACCTGGCCATACAGCAGCTTTTGTCAGCATGTAAGCCGTCACCATGAGCAACTTGGTGCCATATCCACAATGCCCAAGGTTGGAAAGACCGCCTAGCATTGGCATGCTGGTTGAAGAGATGTCATAAGCCATCTTCATGTCAGCTTGATGCAGAATTTCCGAGATCTTCTGCAAGAGTTTCACATCCTCCTCTTCGAGCAACAAGATGGCTGGGACTGCAGTAAAGTCAATCTCATCCCTGCCTAGCACGCCAAGGTAGCGTCCAACGCGGTCCTGAACGGTCGCCACCCATTCAGCAAGGACCTGCGCGCAGTCAAATGTACACATTGCGGACGAGTTGGGCAATTCTCGGGATGTGTATTCGGTACATGAAGCACCCAGTCTATCCGCCATGGAAAGAGAGTCTGCAGCATAGAAGGCGGCCTTGCGTAGGTGTTTTTCCCGCTTCGATGACTGACCATTGGGCATCGTACGCCCAGGGCTGAGACTGTCCTGCGCACCCATCTGGCCTGGAGAATGACTAATGTCCATGGGAGAAGATCTATCGGGAGAACCATCTGCATGGCCGATAATGTCGATGCCTCTGGCCAATTCGTTGGCCATGCCGTCAAAGTCACGCTGCCACAGAAGTTCTTTTGCTCGACCAAGATTCACAAAGAGTCTCACGTAGGCAAGGTCGAGTAGGGGAATACAGTCAGCAGACAAGGGCCCAAAAGGGCTGAGTCGTTCGATGCTGTGATTCGGATTGGCTCTCCAGGCAACTTGCCAGGCCTTGAGTGCAGGCTCAATCTGTGCATGCATAGCCTCGGTTTCCTGACTTTTCCATAGTCGTCCGTTGTGTCTATTCCTGGTTTCCCAGATATAGACATGCATCGCGTTAATCAACACATAGCAACCGAAGGTACTGGGCCGAATGTCACTCTCGGTGGGCCCATTCAGCGATTGACCGCCAACAAAGGCTTGCGGATATGGGTTGCGTATCCTTGAGCCCGAGTTTGATTGCCGTGTGCTAGCTTCAAGGAGGTACGTCATTGCTGAGATGAACGACAGTCCCCGAGTCTGCGCAATCATTGAGCCGCCCATTGCTACCCACGCCTGCGGATTGTCAACGGACCATAGATCCTCTTCACATGGGAGATCCAAGTGGATCTCGGAGTTCAAGATGCGCGGCGAATGTGCGTACGCGGAGACGAGCAAGCTGGACATGGAGAAGATGGCGAAGTAAGTTCTCTTGCGTTCTTCGACATTCTTCCACTGCATCCACTGAGCGTGCTCATCTACACTGTCCGCATGCTGATCGTCGGACATGTTCATATCATCCCCACCAGCGGCGTTGTTTGGCGAGTTGGGATTGCCCTGCTCTGGAGGTGCGGGCTTGTCGAGGCCAGCAGCTTTAGCCAAGCTTACAAGGGCAGCGCAATGGGTGCTCGCAACCTCGGCGGCCTGCCGATCACCGCAGCTGTGTCCAAAGATGAGGTTGAGAAGCATTGCCTGGACCAGCCACAGCGGTGGCTTGTTGATATGGTCGTTGGCAGCACTCGGGCCGTTGACGGCAGAAAGGCCAGCTTTGCGCCGCTCGTCAAGATAGAAGAGGATCAGTTTCTTGGCTGCCTCGAAAAGGTCTTTTGCGACGCTTTGCTCATACTCGTATAGCGCTCCAATCGCAGCCATGGCAAGAATGAGACAACCACCGCCACCAATCATCGTATCTTGGTTGAAGTTACCGGCAGTGCGAAGCTGGTACGTATACGCTGGGGTGTTGAAGGAAAGTGTGGGAATGTGCAGAAAAGGTAAGTGGGGGTGAAAGTAGTGAATGTAGGCATTCACATAGCGCTGAATGTCCACGGTGCTTGGGAGTATGCCGGCCTGGGTTGAAGGCTTAATGGTTCCGTTGGAAGACAGCGGCGAGCTGATGGAGGGTGTTGAGAATCTCCGTTGGGCTCCGTGACCATAGCCCATAGCTTGGCTTAAGTTAAACATTAGAGCTTGCCTCGTAGAGTCTGTGATGGTTTCAGTGGAAAATGATGAGATGGAACTGTGCCTTGCACTACCGTTGACCGAGGAAGATGATATGCTGCGAGCATCAGAAGCGAATGTTATGGGCGTCTGAAAATACTGGTTCGGCATACCGGGCATACCAGCTGAAGGGCTCATAGCCGCTAAAGGAGGCGGAGTAGAGGCGTAAAAGTCACCCTGGACGCCATTATCGCCAAGGTCCGGTGCAGTGCCGGTGTGGGCCATCAACTCGGGAAAAATTGGGTTCATGGAATCAAAAGAAAAGGCTGCGGGGTTGATGCTCGTGTGGGTGATTAGGGGATTATGCCACATGGCTGTCGAGTTTGGTTGGCTTGAGCCGTCTAGCATCATATCGTTGAAGGCACCCTGACTTGCAGTGCTGATTGCCGACGGCGATGAGCCGTCGAGAGCGGACTCGTTTGCACCGGAGAAGATGAGGGAGCTATCCATGCCCATACTCCAGCTGAAGTCGTCCTCCTCGATAGGGTTGTTTCCGGCAAAAGGGTTGGCAAACTGCTGCTTGAAGGGCGATTGCGGAACGCCAAGACCTCCATTGAAGTGATGCAGCTGGTTCGGGTCGATGGTGGAGCCTGTTGAAGCTGCGAAGAACTTGTCAAGCTCACGCTCATCATGTCCCGTCATGCCCTGAATAGGCGCTGTGCGAAGCCCGCCGCCTCCAATGCCGAAGTTACGGTGGGTGTCGAGTCTCGGTAGAGCATGATGCTGGCCGTGGTTGCCGAGGGCAGTAGACATGCCCCTGTAGTCAAACTGGCTGGTACCCGACAGGCTCGAATGATGCGAGTGGCCCAGGTGTCCTCCTCCTCTGGGACCTGCGATGGGAGTGCCATGTGAAGCTAGGAAGCTGTTGAGGGCATTCGGGTCGATGTGGCTGATGGTGTTGGCGCGCGGCCTCATGACGTTGCCCTTGATGCCAACGGCAGTGCCCGATATCGAGTTCTTGCGTACTCGGCCAGAAGCATTAGGTGGGAGGCCGGTCGTGCTTTCCCTACGTCCCTGGCGAGGGCGTGTAGAAGCAGCGCCCTGCTGGTGCAGCTTCTGCTGATGGCGCAGCAGCAAGTCGCGACGCGCGAAGCATCTTGTGCACTGGGGGCACTCGAATGGCTTCTCTTTTGTATGGGACCGTTCGTGGCGCTTCAGGTGCTCTAGTCGCGCAAAGGAGCGGGTGCAGGTGGCGCAGACATGAGGCCGTGGCTTATCGTTCTTGGGTGGAGGAAACGACGGGATCGTGGCTGGCGCAGCGTCGGGCTTTGCATTCGAGGCTGAGGCTGCAATTGGCAGCCGCCGTTAGCTAACGGTGTGTATCGTCGCTCGCTGCTGATTCGTACTTACTGTTGTTGTTCGAGCTGTTGGACTCGTCATTGGTCGTCGTCGTCGTCTTCGCAGGACCCGCCAGGCTCGTGCTCTCCACTTTGACCATAGTCATGGTACTACCTGAGTACATTCACCACGACACAAACTATCTGGAGAAGCTTGTGGGTAGAGCAACCCCGGCTCAAGGTAGATGAGAGTGGAGAATCCGTGTTACCACACTGGCGGTTGGAGCTGCTGGGTTGAGCTTGTGTGGGGCGGGAGCCACGAAGCTTGTTGAGTAAACAAAGAATCTACCCAGACAAGCACGCTGCCAGCACGTCCTTGGGGTCAGCTGATGATAAGACGAGTAGGTTACGAACGAGAGTGCAGTACCGAAAACACGTGTGTGTGTGTGTGTGTGTGTGTGTGTGTGTGTGTGAGCTTCTCTGAGCGCAAGTCGGATGAGCGAGAAAAGAAAGCAGCGTCTCGAGCAGACAAGGCGGTCGCGGTGTAAGATCAAGAAGCGATTGAAGCTTTTGGATATAATGCCAGTGTATGGGCGGGACAGGCGACAATGGCCAGGCGGGTGGAGGTGGTGGTGTGAAGCAGGGTGAAAGAGAGAAACAGTATAGGCGAGGCGAGGCGAGGCTGAGCGATGGGAGGAGGGACTACAGGGACGAGAGGTCGAGGTGAGGTGGGTGGGTAGGTGTTGCGTACATGTGTTTGCGCGGTACGTCTTGGACCGTGGTTGCCCGGTAGGTAATAGAGTCGGTTGGGCTGGTCGAGCAAGAAGAGGGTCCAGCCTTGGGTGTAGGCGTGTGCAGAAGGGTGCGGTTTTGGGGCAGGCCGACGACGGCGTTGTGCTGGTACGGGGTGCAGAGGCTAGATTACAGCGCAGACACAAGCTTCGGTCCCGACGAGAGCAATTCGGCAGGCCGGCAGCGATTGGCCGGAGGCGCAGGCGGAACAAGGAAATCTGGGGCAGACGAGCACAGGCCAAGGTTCGCGGGGACGAGGGCGGGCGAGGGGCGGGCGACAGTGGAACGGGGCAGAGCAGAGGAGTCGTCGGGGCAAGACAGCGCAACAGACAGCACGGTCGAGTTGGGCAACGGACGGACGGACAGACAGACAGACAGACCGTGGCAATGGGACGTGGAAACGTTTGGAGCGCTAGCAAGACGAAGGCGGCGTTATAGAAAGGTAAGCAGGTCCCCCAGACTTCACGGCTCGTACACGTCTGGAGCTAGGCGGCGAGCATGTCATGCAACTGGCTGGGCCTTGCCAGCACCAGCCCGCTTTCGACGTAGTCGCTCCCCAGCAAACGGCCTTTTTGGCGCAGGGGCGTCGCCGGAGTGCTTCCGTTGCCAGCGGCCAGGGTCTGGTTGTACAGTACATGCTCGCCTTTTGGCATGCAGCTCGACAAAGGCAGTGAATGATGTGCGCTTTGCCCATGACCAGCCCCCGGGCCTCGACAACCTTGCTGTATCCTTGGCCGCAGACGGCAGAGGGCAGCGCCAGGGGGGTGGGGGGGAGTACATGCGCTCGGCTCGGATGTTGCATGTGTCGCGTCCCCCAAGACGAAAGCTGCAGAGTCGAGCGACTTCATCTCGCCCGGCGAGGATACCGTATATTGAGCGGGCCCATAGCAGCTAGCGGCCGCCAGCACCAGCGTCACGCACCGCTTGTCCCTGGCCCATGCTGCGACAAGAGCTGCGCGCCGCCCAGACGTTCCTCCACCCCTCGCAAGCAACAGTTTGATGAGCCTGGCGCGCACGCACAGGGGGAAGAGGGACGACCGACGACGGACGAGAGAGAGCGAGCGAGAGAGCGAGCGAGCGGGCGGGACAATGGCGGCGCTGCGAGATGCGCGCACAACAATGGGTCTTGCAGACAGGACCCCATGTCTCTGCGCCCGTCAAGCGCCTAGCTGTAAGAACCGCTCATGACTGACAGCACGCTACGCGGGCGACACGAGCCCGCCACTCGACAGCCAGCGGCCAATTCCTACTCTGTCTGTGAGATGATCAGTAATGGATGCGGAAGGGCAGCGAGCGCGCTGAATGGCCCCCAGGGCTGCCCAGTTGCAACCCTCGCACACTTCCCCACGAAATTGAAGCTGGAGCCTGCAGCACTCGGGCTGCGGCAGAAGCGCACACTAGGCCGGTTTGGGGGGCAGACTCTGGGGTAAAGAGACCGCTACCGCTTCTACTGCACGTGCTAACCGCATCCACCCCTGGCGCCGCATGACCACGGCTTGCGAGAAAGAAAGAAAGAAAGAAGAAAAAAACTCCCTCGGCGCCGTCGATGCCCGCCTATCACGGAAAGGCGCATGCCCTGGACCACGACCAACCCCGTACCGCGCAAACGGCTGCCGATGCTGCGACGTTGAGCCGATTGCATCTTTGTCTGCCTGCACCCATAGCAGCAGCAGCAGCAGCAGCAGCAGCAGCAGCAGCAGAAGCAGCAGCTTGGGATCATGGTACAGCAGACGGCGAGCCAGCCCATCGTCCACCTGGCAGGCCGGGAGACAAATCCGCGCCACCTCTTGTGCCATCCGTTGCGGCCTTCACCGGGTCTTTTTCTGCACCTGACCATCAGCCCGCCCAGAACCCTTAACATCTGCTCTTCTTCCGTGCCCGCCGCACAGCATCGCGACCAGCACCTATGACGGCATCGCGAGGTCGCTATCGCACCTTGGCCTGGCCGTCTACGCTTTTGCCTTGCCACATGCACATGTCTGCCGGCTGCGGCCTGGCGTTGGGCTGGCCTCGCATTACAGATGCTGCAGTGTCCCCGGCTGGTGACGTTGCATTTAGTGGCAATGCGATCTGCGCCAACATGCTCGTGGCAGATCTACAAGCGAACAGTACAGTAGCTCTGGTGGAGCTTATAGACTACCATCACAAAGCCATTTACGTCAATCGAAGCACTGTAGAAGCATTTCCGAACATTTTCAACCTGCAGGATACGAGCTCGCCAACAATCCAATGCTTCATCGTGGCTAGAATGATGCTGAGCCACGTGACCTTGCGATTAGCCCCCCCACCACAATGCATACTACCACTATTAGAAAAATATTCCCGCCAACAGTAGTCGCACAATCCCAACAGAGATTTGAAAGAAGAAATAATGATGATAATGTAACCCCAAGCCACGACGGCGCAGTAGCCCTTGCCGAAACGGCTCATAGCCATACTAGCCTTTCGTTTTGCCTGTGGCATCTTCGCCATCTGCACGCCTCAGTCGGTGTTGCCAGGTTCGCACCACCCGCGTTACAACAATAAACGTTCAACTTTGGGTTCGTACGGCGTGCAGGCATGACGTACTCGTTTGTACGGCATCGGGACCGCTCACTGACACCACTCATGAAGCACAACGCCCTCCGAACACAGGATCCGATGCATGCAATTCGATGACGAGCGTCTGCCTCTTTCCCGTTCGCTCAAGATACGCTAAGCCAAACAAGGAAATCCCGGATCCCATCCCCTAGAAACTCACCCTCGCAATCCCTCTCAACGTATGCGAACCACGAGAGAGCTTGCGTCCTGCAGCGCCCGCCACCCATCAAGCACCTGCATGTGCAAAGCCCGAGCCGTCCCCATTTTTGCATTCGCACAAGTCCAGCAATACTCTTCCGAGCAGCAGCAGCAGCAACGCTCAGGCCTTGGAAGCACCATCAAAACAAGTCCACGACAGAATCAGCATGCATGACAATTATGCCGCCACATACATTGTGGAAGCGCCGTGCCCCTTTCCTCTACTTGCCGCGCAACCACACTCACGTACGGGCTACATGTCTTGTGCTCCAACCATACCAGACCAAGAAACACCAACACTACCCGCAATCGCAGCTGACTAGCGACCTCAGCCCATTGCCAAACAATTATGGACCTCTACCCAACGCCCATATATAACTCAGCGTTGCTAACGCCGAGCACTCAACCCGCTGCACAATGCCAGGATCGGCTTAGATCTGGTGGTTAGTGATGCGCGATTGGATTGAGGCTAAGGTCACATTAGCGTGCGTCTCACGTGCACGCTTGGTACGTACCTCGCCGCTTCTCACACCCACTCTGCTTCGTTGACGCGACTTCCACACGCATCCGGTGTCTTAGCCTCGTTGTAATTATTCCTTTGCCACAGAACGTGTCTAGTCGCACGCAGGCCTTCCGCCAAGACACTGCGCTTGTAAACGGAACGAACAAACTTCTCTAAGCGGCTGCGGTACTTTGTCCTTGTACCCTGACTGCTTACTGGTCGCCATCCTCCGATAGGTCCACGCCGAATCTACTTCCGCGGCAGCCGACATAACGGCTCAAGTGTGCCGCTCAAAAAGTGCTTGTGACACTTCACAGCCTGGTAAGCTTTCGGCCTTTCACTGGCCCGAATCCGAGAGCATACCGACCCCGGTATGCCACACAAGTCGTTGGGGAAGCGCCGCCCATCTCTTACCACATCCTTCCTATACCCGGGTGTATGGGCGGCTGGGGGGTTGATTTTTTTTTCTTCAAGTTCGCAGCTTGCAGCTTGCAGTCGAAGCGAAAGCCAGTGGTTCGCCGGAGGCTGCTAGACAGCCACTTGCTTCGAACCATTCGCGGGATCATCCTGGTTCTATGGGTCCGATGCTGTGGCTTGACATAGCCTCGCCTCTCACAGACCCTCCACCATTTTTGCATTGCCCATTCGTAACGCGGACGGCAGGCTTTGATCATCATTATGCTAATTTTGACACTACCAATCACGCCCCCGCATGGTATTTTGGAGAGACCGTCAAGTCTCGTAACAAACTAGGAGAGTACCTTTTACTCTGACCGGGAACGCATTTCTCAACCCGCGCAACGGGACCCCACGCCCTCGGGAAAACCCTTCCCTACACGCCCCAGAACTTCTCCACAACAGTGTCCACCCATCTATACCAATAAAGTGCAATCACGGGTCAACAACGGCATACCGACGGGCTACTGTACTAGACATTTGGGCCGCCTTGCACTCTCAAGTGGACCCCCGGAAAATGGGCAATGCAACCACGGCATCAATGTCTTCTCTCGGGCTGCTCCAAACGGAAACTCGCCTCGCAGTTGAGAGCATCTAGACACGACTCGTCGGGTAGAAGTTTGTTGGGAGCAGACGGCGTCAAAGGGGGGAAAAAAGTTGCTCTTCGATCAGATCTCTCGATTGCGGCTCACCGTTCATACGCCTTGTCTGCATGGAAGATGCTGTATGACTCGCATGATCTTACGCTGGTGCTGACGTAGCAACATCAGGTGCTTTTGCGCAGGTCAGCATCTGGGCCCTTTGAATGGTGCGCCCCAGCATACAAGGAGAGAGTCGTATACCGATACTAGAGCACCTGGGTAGGCGGGTTTGGTTGCTTAGGTTGACCACGAGGTTGACGCCACAGCTACCAAGGTACCCGCATAAGCGTGATCCGCGGAACAATGCGCATTTACTCTTCCGTGGTTACACAACTCCACGCTATCGGCTGCGATGTAAACCTGGATAGCATCGGATTGCTTGCTCATGCAAAAGGCTAGAGGTTCCCTGACACACATACGGGCGAGGAACGCCTGAAGAGTACTGTGTAAACGAATACGAGGTGCGTATTAGCACACCCTCATGGAAAGGAAATGAGTTCTAGCATACAGGAAGCCTGTTTGAGCTTCCACTCTAGTAGTGCTACAGCTGAGCGTATACGCCACCGTTTACTTGCCCTGCGTAGAATAGCACAACCAGTTTCTACAGCATGAACCCAAATCTAACAGTAGACCACAACAGCAACCATATGCGCACTCGCTCATTGTTTTCCATCAGCCTGGCAAGCCCATCCACCTTCTTCGATCATCGTGTCCGGTGGCATAATTTCCGCATATATACTCGTCTATCCATCTTTCTCGTTCGTCATCTCCCAACTTTATGCGATTTCCATTACCCAATACACATTTCTCGTTCCAATCGCTGTGCTATCATCTCCCTTGGTACATTCGAGTCTCTTTTCATATCCAACCACCCAAACAGGAACGGGTATCCAATCGTCGTTTCTGCAAACACTCACACCCCTCAGGTCCGCAAACTCGCCTTTTTCCCCTCCATCCGGGTCACACGCGCCATCCGCGTTTTATGTTAAAACGAGAAAAGGCCTAGAACATCAAGGACTGTAGATATATATACATGCCCACCACTAATCAGTACAGTACTAGTCTCGCTGCCATTACTGCTGGAGAGGAATTTGCTCCCCGTCGAGATTCATGTCAAACTCATCAACACTAATGGTGCTTCTTCTGTCGCGCCCTGATCCCATCGATTTTCTCCGGTGTTTGATACCCATATATATATATATATATCTCATTGTCGCCGCAAGGCCCCCAATCTTCTCTAATGGTGCTATCGGACATGGTGGACTACATCCCCATCACTAGTGGATACTCCACAACCCTTGTTTCTTAATACACCACCTTGCAAATCTATCAGTTGGTGCTAGTCGGACATTGTCTCAGCTCTTCATGCCCAGCTGATCATAATTCTTCTTCTTTATAACATCATATAGCATCCGATTCTCTCTCTCTCTCTCTCTCTCTCTCTCTCCACATCAGTTGGCATACTGTAAGACACTAGACATGTATCTTGGATAGACGTTGGATTGGTTTTCTTCTTAACCTCTAATTTTACACTCCCGCTTTCAAGCATGTGTCACGAGTACCTACGTTGCAGTCAAACACATAGATAGACATAGCCCTTTGATAGTTCTTTATTTAATTATTGTTACTATCTAGTATAGATATAAGATGTTACATAAAGAAACAGAATAGTTTCAGTTGTAGTAAGCAAATATAAGTAGGGGCCTATACGCTTAGTATAGAGCCTTAGATACTCTTAGTTGGTTTATAGTTATAAACAAGTTACTAACAAGCTACTAGCAAGTTGTAAACAAGCTGCAAGCAAGTTGCAGCAGGTTGCCAGTAGGTGTCAGGGAATCAGTATGATTTTACCGTGACACTATCGTAAACAGTCATGATTTTGGTGGGGTCCTGGCAGAGTGACCAACTCGGGTGTGTATAACCAACTCGCCTGTGGGGGGACGTTGTATAGAATTGGTTGTTACTTTCGGCTTTGTTGGGTAGGCATAGGGCACTAGTGCTAAAAGCAAATGGACAGAACTGAAAACACGGGTATCCAACTGATGATTGATTGTTTCCTACTCTCTACCGACGTACAGGCTGCCATGAAGATAAACGCGGGGGCTCGGTACAAGGCAGACAGAAGTAGGATCGAGCCGGCCTTGTTGGATACCGTTGGGCGACGTGACGGCGATCGATGCTTGTGATTCGACAGCTCTACTCCTATAACTCTTTTCCACGAGAATCTCTGATAATCGGACGGACTGCCGCGTTCGGCTATCTCGCCCTAACTAGGAACGAGACTATAGGAGTACAGCCTGATCCAGTGTGATGCCCTTATCCTCCACCACAGAAGACGCCCCGAAATGGGGGTGAGGTCCAAGTTACTCCACCCTTCATATCTAGTGAACTTATGAAGAGACTTGTATTGCCATCGTTTCCTTCTGAGTAGGTATTACATTGAACATTGTCTGGGTTGATGCCGGGTGATACGCTGACAACGCGAAGTTTGCAAGCAGTCGTTTGCATAGTCGCGCCAATATCAACCAACGTATTAGGTGGGATAGAAATGACCAGGAGGGCTGGGTCCACACTTCCTTCGCAAGGCTCGAATTGGAGGTTATACCAGTAGTCCTGGGCGGATACGAGGCTAGTCATAACCGCGGTTATGGCTAGAGATAACTTCATCCTGAGGTGGGTGTGTATACACTTGTTGAATGGATATTTCCAAGTGTAGGTGTTGCGAGGATAACGTATAGGTGTTACAAGGATAACGTGTAGCAAGTAAAAGAAGTTTGATTTTGTTTGCGGTTTTTGTGAACATCTAACTCGCACAAAGAGGGGTATATATATACGTCTTATAATCTATTTATAAATTAATCGGCCTTAATTTAATTAATACGAATTCCGCTGCAAGGACAAGACTCAAGAGAGCGCTACGCCAAGGGTAATACTAGGTGTAACAGAGCTATGTTCGATAGAGAGCTAGCAACTATCTACTAAGGTGCTATTAGATATGCATTGTGTTCGGAATACTGGTAAAACTGATAGATGTGATAGATGTGATAGATGTTGATAATTCTGATTAATTGTGTCTGTTGTGTGGTTGTATCTGTGGTGGCTGGCGCACCTGGTGGGTGCCAAGAGCTTCTATGCTCCAATTGGCTCTCACAGGTGTCGGATCGGGCTATCGCACCCAGCGCCTGTACACCGCCTTCATCTGACAGGTGCTATTATCTGACAGGTGCTTATATCTTCGTGTAGATCGGAGAAAAAGCTCTCCTGTTGATCTAAGCGTAGCGTCCGAGCGCGATCCAGATGGACAGAATCTAGGTGCTATGGCCTACACCTAGATTTTGTGATCGCGCACCAAGACGTCATCGAGGAGCTTTATCAAAAGGCGTTCAGCCTGTCACATAACGGAGCTAGGTGTACTTTGAGGGGCTGTACCCAGGGAGCTATCGCCAGAATATGCCATGAGTGAGTTTAATGCTGACGCATCTAGTAACCGCCATGGAGGAGTATACGTAAGTGGCGGAGTAGCACAGACTAGAATGAAAACTCTGATTAACCGCTGACCGAAGGAGGGCCGATTGTTATAGGTAATAGGAAAGGTTTTCTCTTTGATGAGGGAAGCGAGGTTAGATGTGAATACTCGATGATATCTCAGTCACGTGCGCGAGCGGACAGTACGCGACCGCACACACTAGAGCGTTGCTTAGACTAGTAAACATCTAAATATTAGCTAAGAGTTGTTGTAAGCTACACTCTAAACAACTCTTAGCTACCTAGTAGTCTATATTTCTCTTCTCTGTTAAATATAACTCTAGTATATCTATATAATTACTTCTTAAGTGTCAGGACCTAGGAGAGGATGAGCTATCATTGCATCCAGTACTATTACCAATTATTGAATCTGACATTAAGCGTAGCCTCTTGTAAGTAATAGTAATTCTAATTCTAATTATATACGTAGCGTAAGATAGACTTGGTATCTAACTTGGCAGCTAATCTAGTAAAAGAATATACAGACAACGTGCGAAGTTGTTACTAGCAACGTGCATGCAGAACAGTATCAGCTCTCAGAATTTGCCAACTTCGCGCACATACTCACATACACGATAGGTATGCTAGTTGCCATCTCTTAAGGCTATGGGGTTATATTATGATTTAGTTATTTTAGGACAACCCCAGCGCCTGACCTTTCCACTACCACATCGCCTGTGACTTATAAGTCCTGACCTTATAACTGACAAGGTCACCGTGCCTAGAAATATCAGTCAAATGTGCGGAGATTAGTTGTAACGGTACGAAAAGACCGACCTTATGTACCATTTAGTGTACAAGGTATTTATTGTTTTACAAGTGATATCGATGCTCAACAGCAGATTTTCACAACGCGGTATTGTAGTATACAAGGTATTTATACCGTCACATTAGTGGTCGTCCACTAAGTAGAATGGCGACGCGATGATCGATTGTGGCAATGCACATACGGTTCCAAGGGGTCACGGTTATACGGTTGAGGCAGCAAGAGGAGGTGAACCAGCTTGGTAAGATATACATGGCAGCGCCGCAGCGGTTTAGAAGATCCTGGCGGTGGTCTTGCGGGACCTGCGAGACCATTCTGAATCGCTGTTGCTGTATCACAGAGGAGGTGGTCTAACAGATAAGAACGATGAACAGAGATCTGAAATATGATCGTGACTACATTTGGTCTTGGCAGGAATGCGTCAAGCTACTGCATAGGTAACCTCCCCATCCTCGCTCCCACCACTACTTATTTAAAGCTAGTCCATTCCGACAAGCATGCAGATATTTCTTCTGCCTAAGCATGGCCCTAGCAATCCCATCAACCATAACGGACTTAATTTTGACCAACATGACTAGAATAGGCCTTTATCATTGACATCCCTAATATACCAGAGCATAGACTGGACCCAAGCATCCTATAATTCGGTCAACGCTTAATCATTAACGGTGGGTGTGAAGGGCATCATACATCTTTCTGCCACATGTAGACGATGCTATTAGCGGTGGTCTTGGCACCTGAGTTGCACAGGCATGCATCGTCGAACTCGAGATTCTTTAACCTACTTACTATAAGCAAGCGCACATAAACCGTTCGAAGTCAAGACCTACCAGAAGGATCCAGGCGCGTGACCAGGTTCCGCTCGCCAGAACTGCTTTGCGTTTGTGGTGCAATATGTACCACTAACGCCCTTGGGAGCCCCGAGATAGGCATTGGTTGCGACATTTCGAAGCGCGAACTCATCTGCTTTATCTGCATCCTTCCGCTCCACCACCCATTGCTGGGACTTAGACACCGTTGCTTTTTGGGTCTTGATTTCCTTTCCGGTATTGTCGACTTCGACGACGTGGCCGCCGTTGATGGCGATGATGTAGACAGGGTTGGTGAACGACATAGTTGCAATCTTGGGTTCTCGTAGCAAAACAAGTGCGGGATACTCAAGACAGCGATCCCTTTATATACTATTAGAAGCTAGTATCCATCTCGAAGGAATACGTCATCGTAATAAGCAATGCAAGACCATTAGATGAGGCGTCATGCTTCTACTGAATGCGGAATCTGCTGCATATCTTGGTGCCCGAAGCTATGATTATGTAGGTGCACGCGCGTAGACCGGAGTCCGATGCGTAGCATAACTTACGGATTTCTCGATATCGAGACTAGTCTTGTCAACCAGCCATGGGCCTACTGGAGCGACATGCCACACCTTTATTCAGGTATCGCTATACCTATATATTCAAGGCCGCTAGTGAACAGGCGCCACATTTGGCATGATAGCAGCTTAGCTGGCTTGTTGCCTTGTGTGGTTCTGACGACGAAATAGACATGGGGAACAAAGTTTGCAGTGACGTTGTAGGTAGGCCTCAGTGACACATGCGATAGCATCTCTAGCATTTGGCATTAGCAACTTTTAGCTCTGGCGATACGCAGTTCTGGCTCCTAAGACATATGCACATGTCTATCGAGGGCTCGATAGAGTTGTTAACCAATCACGTCGCTTACCAAGGTGCCCGGCGTGGCAATCACATCCTAAGACACACGAATAATTTCACAATACCTTTGATATGGTTCTTAGCCAACTAGTATGCGTTAGAGCCCGTGTCTATGCCACTGCCATGTACGAATGATGTCACTCTACCTAGGTAGCATCACCTGCTCTAGTCGATCGACTCCTTGGCTCTACTACTAATGCGCTGTGGGACTGGAGAGACTTTATGTTCACTCTAGCCGTTTGTAATGGGCTACGCTCAGGGAGCCATCACACAGGTATATTATTGATTGTGTTTGATAAGGAGCTATCTAATTTGCTTTTGCAGTGTTTATTTACTTATTGGAGAAAGGTTACGCTGAGCGCTACCTAGCGTGGCTTGGGCGGTGTACAGATTCCGGGTGCTAAGCTGAGCCACGTAGTGTTCGGCCATCCTAGTGATTGGCTACTCTACAGTTCGTGCCCAGCCAACGAGCCAAGTCAGCCAACGAGCCACCCGTACCCCGCTGCATCTTGTTTTGTTTTGCGACGAGCTGTTGAGCTGATATCGCGACATTGAATTGTACATTGTAAGGTTGACCCAAAGGGTTGTTTGATGACGTTGAAAACCCCGCTGCATCGTGAATCGTCTCAACTTCAACGCGTCATAACTCAATAACCATGGATCTAGTTCAAGAAGCAATTATATACATAGAATCGCGTAACTACAGGATGTGGGGACATTATTGTAGGTATACAAATCACGTAAAGCGCGAGTTCAAGCGAATAACCTCCTGACGTCTACCTCTACTATTACATGCGTGCGACTAGGGGCCTAGGGCTCTATACGGTTACGGTGCGCTCTCTTCATAATATATATTACGCTTGCCTCTAGCGCTAAGGCTTCTTTACCCTTCTATATAGCACGTTTAAGCTTCTTATAAATTATCTTGTCTATAGTAGTCTCAACTCTCTTCTCTACTTTTCTACTTAGTACACTTCGCTTGTAATACTTTAATATCTTTATAGCTTATTATTATAGATAAATAAGTCTCTTGTCTTTAGTTTCTCCCGCGGCTCTATAGTAGAAAAAAAATAGACAAACTTTTCTCTCTCTCTCTCTCCCACAAAGAGCCTTTTTTATGCTACTCACTTCCCTAAGCATTTAAAGCCTAGTTAGGTTTGCACATCTTGCTAATTCAGCCCAACCCACTTTACTAACCCACAATCGCTCGAGCCCCCTCCCCCCACCCCCCGTCATCCACGGACGTCAGCCGATCTCAATATACGACGCCAATCATGTCCACTCACGCGATTGATATCGCAAATTGGGGCTCGAGCGGGCAACTTTCTGTCTCTCTCTCCCTCTCGCCCAACGCTAGCATCGCACGCGCCTCCTAAACGCCGACCCGAATGCCAGGTTCGCGGATGTGAGGGTAAGTGGGGTGTGTGTGCTTTCTTCTTCTTCTTCTTCTTCTTCTTCTCCTCCTAAGCGGATAGAAAGGGTTGGTTTCGAGGGAGAGGAGAGAGTTGTAAAACGGATGGACGGACGGACGGACGAACCGACCGACCGACTGAGAAGAGCAAGGCAGGCGCAGACCAACTGCAGCTGTAGTTTTGCCCAAAACCCACCCGCGAGAAGCGATACTTTTTTTGTGTGGTTATCCCCTTTGATTGTGTAAAAACCAATCCACCAATCCAATCTAACCCAACCTTGCCCCCCCCCTCTCTCTTCCCTTCGTGCGGGATTTAGGATATAAGAAGTAGAAGAAGACAATAAATAAAATAAACAAGCGAGAGTGATATAAGAAAGGTGTATAGTCTCCTCTCCTTTGTAAACGCAACGAAGCGGGTATAATCTTCCTCCCATACTCTTTTCTAAAACAAAAATCTTCGGGGCTTATTAAACCTCTTATGACCTGGAGGGATCACACTTACATCCATCAGTTTATGGATAAACTTCCCCCACCCTTTTCTATAATTCTTTCTTGCTTCACACAGTATATGTTTCTTCTTACACGATATTGTCGCTCCCCTTGTTTTGTGTCTGCGGCTTGACTTCCATGGTGGTCATTTCAAACTCGCGCTTTTGGTAGATGCCCTGCGAGTCCCAAGAATCCGAGCAGCCCTCGCTTTTAGTATCGTAGACGGTGGTGCGCGCGTCCGAGTAAATGTGCGTTTTATGCGTCGTCTTTCCGGAGCCAATGGTAGGGCCGGGACCAAATCCGAAGCCGAACATGGAGGGTATCCTGGAGGGGTTGTTAGACTTTGGTGTGTTGGGGGAGGAGAAGGCTGTGACATGCCTGCTGCGTCTGGTCGTGTGTCCGTCTGTAATGGAAGCCAGTTTTTTGGACGTGAGCGAGGTTTTGAAGTCGCGGAGGAGCGGGCGAAGAACGGGTATGCACTGCACAATGATGGTGCCGACAATCTCAGATGAGTACCAGATGTTAGAATGGGCGTTGCGCCAAAAGTACCATTCGTCCTTTTGGTTGCCTTCGTCTTTCCAGCTTGTGCGGATTGCGGATATGACGGCGACGACCATGCCCTGAAAAGGGACAGTCAGCAATCGATTCTTGAAATGGGCTATTCATGTTACTGTCACTTACCAGACTCATTGCCACACAGAGACCGATTTTTTCTACTCTGCGCATGTCGAGGTTCCAGGTGATGACCCAGGGGAAGACGGCGAGGACAAAGTCCATGATGATGTTGTAGACATTGCCGCCTTCTTTGAAGTTGTCTCTGAAACGCCACTCGAGGCAAATATCTAGACGGTACCACACATCATATGAAGGCTTGTCACAAACTTTGGCCCATTGCAGTATGACTTTGGATACCATGTAGAGATTCAGGGTGGCGATACAGAACCAAAGAATCCATCGTCCCCAATTCTTCGTCAACTTGAGCAAGGTGACGGCAAAGGCGGTTTTGGTGATGGCTTGGCCGATGAGAGTACCGCAGGAAGTGATGTTGATGAGTATGTGCATACGATCATCCCAGGTGTCGGTAACATAGCCAGTGGCGTATTCGACGGATATTAGGGAGTTGTTTGCAGCTAGTATTACCTGGGAAAAAAACAGTCAGCAGCCACTCTTGATTTGTCGTGAGCGAACACGACTACTATACAGTCCAGTTCGCTTCAGATAGGGCAGTACTCACCCAGGCGGTGAGGAGAATGTAGTCGTCCCACCACAGGCCGTGACGGCGAGTGACCTTGATCCATGTCCTAAGGGCAAGGAAGATTGTGGCGCCAGCAAAGAGTGACCACAAGCCGACATTCAGTTCCACTGACGGGTCCACGTAGTCGTGTCCCCCCGACTTATCGTGTTTTCGCCGGGAGATCATATTTACATAGCGGTCGAGACGATAGGCGGCATAGAAGCGAAAGGTTAAACTAAAGAATGAATCGAGTTGCAGATCAGCAACGGTAAAGGAGGAGTGAATGCCTCCGGCACTCTGTGTGGAAATTGAGATGACCAGGGTGGTGAGGGAAGAGGACGAGAAACATATCGCGCGTGGCAGATGGCACGACTGTTATTACCGACGACAATCTACGCCTACGCGCAGCTTCTGGATCAAATACGGATCCACCCTGTCTGTCCAGCGGCTCTAAATGACGGCGGGCCTTCCGCATCAGCGCGAGCCCTCTGAAGCCCTACAATGCCTTTGAGTCTATGGCTCATTGCAGCTAGGAAGCCACGAGTTTCCCCAGGTTCTCGCGGAACAAAAACTGCAGTCGTGCGACGGCGCCGCAGACTAAACTGGCTCCGGATTAGTAGTTCCACCAACTGTCCTTTGCCCTGGGACCTCATCTTACAGACTCCGAGTCTGGAAGCCCAGTACATCGGTTAGCACGAGCCGAGTTGTCGCGATTCCTAGAAGGCCATAGATCTTCATATTGGCGAGGGTGTGTAATGAGCTCGCTGATTGCCATGGTCATAATCACGACTTGCTCCCAACTCGCGCAACTCCCTCCATGTTTCATTGCGACACCACACCAACGATCGACCTCGGCGCACGCGCTCCCGTACCTGCGCGATTTGTCGATTGAAACGGAAGTCAGAAACAAACGCCACTGCAAACGTGTACTGGCGGATGATTTAGATCCAGGTGTGCCTGCAAGACGGCGTGGTGGCTGCGTCGAAATTAAATTGGCGGGTCATGCATGGGGGTTGAAGGGGGATATAGCCAGGGTTACCGCCGCTATGTTGGCCGGTGGTAACGGGCTGTGCTACCGCGCAGTCTCTGCTGTTGGAAACTCCCGAGGTCGTCAACGCACATGAACCAAAGGTGATGCTTCCGCATTGTTGTACTGTAGTAGGGCGAGGTTTCAGTTCCCCTTGCGCCGTGCGGTACGAGGCTGCCAAGTGAACAAAAAGCGAGCTATTTCAAAACGGGCAAGGCATGATCTAAGATAGGAACGTCATCGGGTGGTAGAAGCCCCGGTGGATGTCGCAATGCATTCTACATCCAACGTACTACTACAACGCCTTGATTAGCAAACTAGGTGGAAGAGCAATATGGAATCCTGCGGAGGTGCACTAAAAGCTCACATGCTCGCGCCACTGCACTCGAGAGCATGCGTCGATGAAAAAGCAAACGTCGCCGTTTCTTCCAAACCCCCCTAACCCTACCCTATAAGCGAAAGCGGCCATACCGGTACTTCATCCTCGCACTCCGCATTTATCGATTCCATCCCCAAGCCCGCTTCTCACGCCATTACAAGAAACCAAGACATACAAATGGCCCGGTTACTGTAAGGCTCTCCCGAGAGCGATCCGGCCCGGCTCGAGCTACTAACAAGATTGCTCACTTTCATTCGTACACCGGACGCCAAAACAGGCTTTCCAATCGATTCAGGTCCAGACTGCTGGTCCCTGGCAAACATGATAGCAGTCGCTTGCTTACTTTTTCCTTTTTACAGGGGGGTGGGCTGGGGAGATCGTGTTCCCTTCCGCGCCGTCCGAAATTATTGATTCCTGCTCCCAGCCTACTATGACGCATCTTCGTCCCCGTATCAACCCGTCTCACGAGGAGCAGAATAGATTAAACAATACTTTTTCCAGTTCCACCAGTACGCTAAGGCGGCGAAAAGCATGTATAATCTACAGTCTATCGAGGAGTACATGACACCCTCGCTACGCCGAGCGGACTTTCAGTCTACACATGTTGCGGAGACAGGACATTCCAAATTACATGCGCACATGCGGCCAGTACCTCGTCGGCATCCATCGTCCCAGAGTGATGACCATGTCTAGAGAGAATGCAGGCTGTTGACCGAATGCTGTCGCAACGGAAATTGTGCAACCAGGGCGTGTACGCTGTCCATGCCCAAACCACCATTCTCCTTTTCCCGACATAGAACTCACGGCACTTGTCCGATGGTAATTGTAAAAGCCCGGCCTCGCGAGGCGCCGCTCACAAAGAAGGGTCAAAACTCCGAACTAGATGCCCCGGGTAATCAACACCAAGCGCACGGGAAAGGGAGGGAAGAGCGAGAGCCGTTGGCAAAGCAGGTTTTGCCGGCTCCTTCCCAACCCATCCCGCAAAAATGTCATGGCATCCAGCCGTCTCATCTTCCGACCCACAAACAACATAGCTCTCCACATCCATCCTCAACGTCTTTTCAAACCCCTGACCTCCGCTCTAAATTACCATCTTGGCATGTCAAGACATGGACATGGCCGAGGATGACCTGATTCACGAGGACCATTTCCCCCGCACTTTAGTGACCTCACCTTCCTATGAAACACATAGCTCCAACTGGCTTGCTGCAAGCTCTCTGTGTCTCTTCTTCCCCCCCCCCCCTCTCTCTCTCTCTCTCATTTGAACTAATGCGATTGGGTCACGTACAATACACTCTTTACACAACCCCGGCTCTTCCACCCTTGTGCCTACCATATACAACCAGAAAAAATCATTCAAGTTATACGTGACACTGAATGCTTGCACCCTGATCCACACGGGTAATGTTTTGCATGCCCACAAAAACGTAATTTCCACCACATTTGTTTGCCATGTGGCTACTTATTTGCCATTATCATCATCATCACCACCACCACCACCCTCAAGCACGTAAGAAGAAAAGAATGTACGATGCGAAAATATCCCATCTTTTGGAAACTTGAAACCCCATGACCCTTGCCCATTCCTTCCACACGCCAAGATCAAACTTTCCAAGGCCCATTGTCTGATGATATTGATCCAAGCGTGCCGGGCGGGACACCGTTTCTATCCGGCTGCTCGAATTACCTGCAGCGCACTTGTATGTATAAGTTCAATGCATATACATCTTACAGCTACCGTTCTCCTGGCATGTTAGTCTCTAATACTAAAGGGGGAGGAAAAGCACGTAGTTGGCTCCGCTATCGCCCGTCGCGTTTATCCTGACCAACTCTCACCATACACGCCATCTGTTTACTTCTACGATAGGTTCTAAGAGAAGATGGTGGCCTTGCGGCGACGATGAAATCTACGCGGGTATGGACATGGGCGAAAATTTGATGGGATCAGGGGGCGCAGCAATTTGCATGATGGAAAATCTGGTTGATATAGTTGTTTTGTTTAGAGAAAAAAAAAGAGGCAGAGAGGGGATACCTTGTAATGAACGTTATACTTGTGTCAGTGGCCGTTTATCAATCAATCTTTCTTTTATTAATTAAGAAAAGCTCAAAGTAACAAAAGAGAAGGAAAAAGCCTGGTATCAAACGTAACCACAATAGACGTTTGAATTCAACCGCTTTGCTGTCTTTCTTCTTCTTCTTCTTCTTCTTCTTCTTCTTCTTCTTCTTCTTCTTCTTCTTCTTCTTCTCATTTATCCCTTTACATAGTAGCTGACAAGTATAAACAAAACTGCAGCGCTGGAAAAGTAAGCCATCATCATCTTCATCTTCGCTTTCTCTGTCAATGTCTGGCACTGACGCGGTACTTTGGAGTTCACCCACAGCTATAAAAGGTCTGCGATACAAGACCAAAAGCCATCGACTTGATAGCTTTTCGTAATAGTCAAACTTGTATATAGACCCCCACCCACATACACATCAGTCGCAGTCCAATCCACACTTACATCACGCTAAAGTGAGCAAACAAATCCAGATTCTTAGAGTGAGGGGGAAAAAGTGAAATGCAAGATTTCATTCGTATCATGTATACATGTGTGTGTATATATATTTATAAACAGACTCTAGCCAACTAATCATACAACATAACAACTAGGATATTCGCGTCTCAGAGAGAGAGAGAAAAGGGAAAAGAAAAATAAAAATATCATCATATCCTTCAGATAGATCAGCATTCGTGCACAGTAGCATCCTGATAAACTTCCACCATCTAGGCGCGGACACCACGGCGCATGCTCCTCTTCGCAGCACCGGCAGCAGCAGGAACATCAGCAGGGCCGCCATCAGGGTTGGTAACAGCACCGGGGAAGCCGATCAACGTGTTGAACTTATCAGCGGTGCTCTTGTTGCGAGGACCACCCTTGACAGCCGCCTGAGCGCTCTTGCACTTTGCGACACCGGCGGCTGAGGCATTGCAGACGTTTGTGAGCTGGTTGCAGAGGGCGTTGGTGATGATGTCTGGGTTGAGGGCCTCGCCTTGGCCGCCGCGCGCGACTTTGTCGGCAATCTGGAAGGTGAACTCGGTGGCGGCGCGGTTGCCTTCGCCGCCTTGGAAGGTGATGGTTGGGGTGCAGGTACCGAAGTCTCCGCCGGCGGCTCCAGCGGCGGCTCCGCCTGTAGCTGCGTCACCGGTGGCAGCGTTTCCGGCGGCAGCATTACCAGCAGCGGCGTTGCCAGCATTAGCATTTCCAGCATCAGCGTTGGCGTTACCAGCGTTGGCATTTCCAGCACCGGCGTTGCCAGCGTTAGCATTTCCAGCATCAGCGTTGCCAGAGGCAGCATTGCCGTTACCAGCGTTGGCGTTTCCAGCGTTAGCATTTCCAGCATCAGCGTTGCCAGAGGCAGCATTGCCAGCATCAGCGTTGCCATTACCAGTGTTGGCGTTTCCAGCAGCAGCGTTGTTGGAGGCAGCATTACCAGCAGCGGCGTTACCAGCAGCAGCATTGCCCTTGTTTGCCTTGCCTTTGTTTGCCTTGCCCTTGTTGGCCTTGCCCATGTTGCCATTAGCAGCTCCAGCTTCAGCTCCAGCAGCAGGAGCAGCAACAGCAGTACCGTTGGTAGCAGCGGCAGCAGCAGCGGCAGGATCGGCAACAGCAGCAGGGGCGTTGGCACAGGCGTTGGCGGCAGCAGCAGCAGCCTCCTTCTCCTTGTTAGCCTTTGCCTTCGCAGCCTTGTTGCCGTTGGCCTTGCCGTTAGCCTTGCCATTAGCCTTACCCTTGCCAGCAGCAGGGGCAGTAGCGTTGGCAGCAGCGCCGCCAGTCATGTTACCTCCAGCGGCAGCACCGCCGGCAGCCGCAGCATTATCAGAGGCAGCGGTGTTACCAGCAGCGGCGTTACCAGCGTTGGCATTGCCAGCAGCGGCGTTGTTGGAGGCGGCGTTACCAGCAGCGGCACCACCACCGGCAGCGGCGGTACCACCGGCAGCAGCCTGGCTCTTGACAAGATCACCAAGACCGTTCTGAGACATGAGATCAAAGACACTCATGCCATCAGCCTGGAGAGGAGTAGCAGCACTGCTCTTGCTGAGGGCCGCAGCCTTGCCGTCGACATCGACAGCAGGGTCGATCAAGGGGGTGATGCCACGGAGCTCGGGAGTGACGGGAAGAGAAGCATCGCCGCAGACGTTCTGAGCGTTGCCGTTGGCAGAGGGGTTGGTGTTCTTCTCCGCAGTCACCATGCCAATGGCAGCAGCGAGGGCATCAGCGCCACCACCAAGCTTGGTGAAGATCTCGTCGGCACGGGTGAGCTTGGCGCAAGAGCTGGCAGCACCGAGCAGGTCGGAGATGGCAGCTCCGGCGATGGTAGCAGCTTCACCAGGGTTGCCACCTTGGACGGCTTGGATGGCGGCAATGGGCACTTGCTCTTGACCGAAACGGGCCTCGACATAGGCGATGACGGCCATGAGGATGAAAGTCTTGGAAACCATGTTTGCGAAGTGGGGTTGTTTTTGATATGGAAGAAAATAAGTTTATAGATTCGGGGGAAAGCGAGAGACTAGCTCTTGAAGACAAGGATGTAAGAGTAGTAGTGAACAGAAGTAAGAGCCGACCTGGGCGAATGAATGAAAAGTGCTTTAAAAAAAAGCGAAAGGAAGAAAGTGCAGGATGCGACTGTTGACTTGCTGATGTCGAAGTTGATGGCCTTCAATATTGGGCGGAGGTGTACAAGTCTTATATACAGGCGTGGCCTTGTACAATGACGGCTTGTGTTCCTGAAGATAGGCGCCCTGTCAAGGAAGCAAGGCGGAAGGATCAATCACTTGTCTCATTCATGCATCGACACCTGCCTTCCACCCTTCCATCCGCTGTCCAGAACATCGCGGGGTGTTGGAAACCAGCGGGAAAGATGACTCAAGGGAGGTTCCTGCCGAGGCGTCATGCGTAGTTGGGCGTGCTGGAACGTATGATTGTCAGACTGTGACTTCGCTTCGCCTTAGGAAGTCCGATTGAGGCTTACGAGCGGTCCTAACTGGCATCGACAACAAGGGTGCGGGGCTGAGGCTGCTACTAGCCGGTGCCTAATGTTGTAGTTGTTGCGACATGCGGAGTCGCGGTGGAGTTTCATGTGACTTTGCGACACGGAGCTACGCCTGATGGGCGCCCGACGACACCTCGCTTGACAGCGGATATGACCAATGCGGTTTCGGCTTGGCTTCGATTCGAAATGTAAAGGTCTGTAGTATTGCAACGCATAAGTAAACAGCGAGACTTGAACACAATGCAAGCAAGGAAGAAAAGTAGGGCGTGAGGTCATTTGTTACTACAATTAGTTAGGAGAGAGGACGCGGCCGTGTTCCGCGAAACAAAGGTCATGAACACCGAGGATTGCGCAATGTTCAGCAGATGATAAGTCGAGTTTGTTCCTAATGCCTTCCGAATACCGAGTCGTAGGGTAGCGCGCGCTATTTCGGAACGCCGCTCGCATGAACGTCAGTCCGAACGAGCCGCTCTCCTCGATAAGGCGAACGAACCAGTACCCATTAAACGCCGTCGAAATGTATTCACTATGTCCTATCCAATTTCCTCCGCAACAGCCTCGTCCTCTTCATCAGCTTCTTGTACTTGTGCTTCTTCATCTTGAGCTTTCTTTGCCTCTTGACGCTGATCATGTACATGCCGTACCGGCGCTGCCCAACATGTTCGCGAAACGTCCTCGGGATACTCTCATCCGAAGGCAGGGGAACTTGGGTTACGCGCTCGTTGATGGTGGCGGAGAGACGCTCGGCAGAATATGACTCTGGCTCTGACACTGGCGCGTTTGCAACTGTGTTGTACGGCTCGGGTGCTGGTGGTGGTTGAAAAGGACGAAGGTGAGCCGTCAAGTCCTCTACGCGTTCTTGTGTGAGCTGGCCGTCGAGGTGGTATACCGCCTGCTCCGACTGTGCAGCGTCCGCTCGCTGCTCCTCCTGCATGTCTATCTCTTCGTGCACGCGCTTCAAAAAGCCACCCAGGACCTGTTGGGTTGCTTGCATTCTATTGATGCTACTGGCCCCATCTGCGTCGAAGAAGGCATCGAATTCCGCAGGTGAAACTGCGTTTGGAAACGAGCGTGAAATGGATATGGGGCGGTGCAGTCCGAAGAAGGCGGATAGTTTGACGTCTGTTCATGTCAGCTTTGCAACCAAACAATCCCATGCCCATGCACAGTAGATCGTACCATCTTCCCGCAGGTGGTTTGTAGGTGGTACAAAGGGCACGTTGTTGCCTATGGTTGCGGTGGACGGCTGCTTCAACCGCTCCAGCTCCTTGGATCTCTTCCCCGCTCCTTGCAACTCGGCAGTAGCATTCTGATCCAGTCCGGCGAGCTTCTTCTTGCTATTCGGCGGTGTCAAGGGCTTCGAGGATGAGTAGCGCCGTTGGTGGAGGGGTTGCTGCGGCGCAGTGGAAGTGAGCGCTGAGCGGGCGCATGCGTTCAGCGCGCATCGGGTAAAGGCCGCTGTGGGAAGTGTGTTTGCAGAGCGAGCGACTCTACCAACGGCCGGCGAGAACATGGCTCGCTAGAGAGGCAGATATGACGGAATGACGATATGACGGTATGACGGTCGTTGATGAGGCTCAAGGCGGCTATCAGTCAGGACTTGCCGCCGCAACTCGGTACGCGCCGACGTTTCCCCGAGTGGCGCTAGCACAAGTCACGAGTCCAGATCGGAAGCCCGGCTTTGGACGAGACGAGGCGATATACTTCACGCGGCCAAGTTGCTTGACTAGTGTATAATGCACAAGTTCCCCCCTCCGCCCAAAGGTTCTTTCAGCTCGCACTGCCCGCATGCTTTGCTTTCTCAGCTCCCTCCCGACCTGCTGACCCCGCCCTCTCTGTGCTCCCGGCCGATCACGCGTTGCCGACCCTGTAGCAGTCTACTCCGACATGGACGGACAGTGGCTATGCATCCTCCCAATACTGTACTTATGCCGCCATCTACCCGGTTACCCAATCATGTCCCTTTCCTAAAAACTCCATGTAGCGCTCCGCGTTCGGTTCGTGCCGTAAGTCCGCTGCCGGGAGCGCAACCAGCCTTGCCAGCCACGCCGCAACCGCGCATGCAGACTTGGGGGCTAAGCCTTAATATGACATCTTGCACCGTCCGTTCGCACGGGGACCAAGGTGGGTAAATAGCTCACAAGTAAAAGGTGAAGTGAGGGGCATGTGAAACACTGGTATATGCTGATCGGTATTGGCTACATGTATGCTGCCTCTGCTGTACTGACCCGCGGAAGCCGGTGAGGGGCCGAATGCCTTCTTTTTATATTTGTACCCAACAATAACAGTATTGCGTATCCTGAACGTATTAACACTATTTTTTGCTCGTAGCTAGCTTCAATCAACCGCAATGTTACGCTGTTACCGGCCTTCGTCATCACCGCCCTGTCAGTGGGAGAATCCGCATTCTGTACCCTTTCGCTAAGCTTTGGTGGAAAAAAAAAAGAATACCAAGGCAAATACCACCCTCAAAACGCTCATGCATACAAAATTGCAAACTAATGCCCATTCTGGGAAGCGAGGTGCAGAATTTGTCACTCGGTTACCCGCTTGCGGACGGGGCGTGTCTGTATCCGAACTTGCATGCTGCCAATCTACAGATGCAGATACGCTTGCCCTATCTGACAAAAGGAGAAATTATGTCGTCAGATCGTTATAGAACAACGGCCAACAGAAGAAGAAGAAAAGAAAAAGAAGGGGGGGAGGAGAAGGTGAAGGGGATATCGAGGGTATAAAATAGAAAAGGGCCGTGGAAGTCGTCTTCTTCACATCCACTAAAAAAGTCCGTTGCTATGCCTGTCCTGCTCCCCGGGCCTCTTCTGGATAGGCGTCGATCAATAGCTGGCGTACGCACTTGGTTTGCTTTCGCTTCGGCAAGCGTTTCAGCCTGTAACTGGAATATTGGAGGTGGCCGCAAAATTCGCTTTACGCGTAGCGACCGCTAGTTATTATAGTATCAGGGCGTTGAGGTTGCGCTGAACAATCATGTCCTGTACCGATGCCATGGTGATTTTGAGCAAGTTGGTGTCGGTCGCGTTTGTGTAATGGACGTAGACCTCTTTCTTTGGCTGTCGGACCAGGTTGCGGAACTTGTTTGCGAAGAAGTCCTTGCCGGCCTCGAAATCTGTGGGTGCGCCGGTGTAGTCTGGGAAAACCTTGCTGATTGGGCTCATGCCTCCTGCAATCTTCTCGGCGAAGAGGTCGATCTTGTTGAGGAAGAGGATGAGGGCGGACTTTTCAAAGTACTTTGAGTTTGAGATGGATTCGAACAGCATTAGCGCTTCGTGCATTTGGTTCTAGTGCGTGTGTGTTAGTGGGCCAGTTTGAATTGAGGCTAGCAAGACACTGCTTACTCCATTCCGGTCTTCTACTAGCACGTGGTCGTAACCGCTGATGGCGACTAGGAACAACACGACCTGGACGTTGTCGAAGACGTGGATCCACTTCTTTCGCTCGGAGCGTTGGCCACCCACATCGACCATCTTGTAGGTCAGATTTCCGAGTTCGAAGATGGTCTCGGAGATGCCGGTTGTCCGTAAGCGGGTGCGGAGGATGTCTTGATCTGTAGGTAGGAAGTCCTTTTGAAACAGGCGGTCGATGTCTTGGAAGAAGCTGGAGTGGGTGGTTGGTTGGTTAGTAGGAATGGAGACAGCAGGGGGACAAGTGCGGAGGAAATGGCGTACTAGTTCAAGTTGTCGTGCAGAGCATATTGGTTGCCCTTGAGGATGGTGAGCTGGACGCCCTTGTCTGCCCATAGGCAATTGAAGGCCGTGAGAAACTCCTCGGGCATGGGCTCCTCGGTGCCAATGTCAGGAGCAGCGTTGACCATCTCGGAATAGCGCTGTGAAGAAGATTAGCATGCGGAGGGCAATGCAAAAAACGTGGCAAAGGGGGGGGGAACATACAATGTTGTCTTCGTCTTCAAAGTCGGTGTCGTCCTCCTGCATGGCGGCGTAGATGGTCTGGAAGGCGGAGACGAGGTTGTTGAAGATGGTGGCTCGCCAGGTCTTGCGTTCCATGCTCTGGAAGCCACCAGCGTTGATGATGCGCATCTGCTTGAGGACGGTGGACTTGCCACTCTCACCGGCACCTGCAACGGAGTCTTAGTCAGGGTGTGTTCGCATTGGACTTGCAAGCTTGCAGCGGGCGCATACCGAGCAGCAGCAGCTTCACCTCGCGCTCGGCCTTCTTGCGGTCGACGCGGAGGTTCTTTTCAATCTCGGCATTCTTCCTCGCCTCCGGGTCTGCAGCCGAGGGTTTGCGTCCGAAACACATGATTGCAGATGCCATGCAGCGAGTTTGCGGGCGTTGGTGGTGGGTATAGGCAGCTGTTAGCAGCTGGGGCGGGAAGAAGTCGCGACACGCGGTGCACACGCTACAGTGCAGGCAGGCATGCAGCACCGAGCTTACGGGCTGTTGGCTACAAGTGCGTCAGTTGCGGGCTCCTTTGGTCGTGACTCGCGTAATAAATGACAGAGGGAGACGCTACCGGTCAGCGCGGAGGGGTGCACGGCGGGAGGAGAGTGCCGGAGAGGTTACTGGCGGCCGAGTAAGGAAGGACTTTGCTTACCGTACTGCTTACTTGGTTGCTGCTAGCGAGGAAAAGGGACGAGCCAGGAGGAGCCAGGAGGAGCCAGGAAGAGCCAGAAGCCAGAAGCCAGGAGTCTAACGAACGCGGAACAAGGGACCCAAAAAGCAAGTGCCCAGCGCAACTCGATCGATCAGCAGCAGCGGCCAAAAAAAGAGCAAAAGAACACACGGGGCACACAACACAAGACTGACTGACTGACTGACTGACTGACTGACACTGACACTGACAAGAAGAACCACGGGAGAGAGGCGCGATATACTGGACAACGTGCACCTTGCCCCCTCCCGATGAAATGCCTGATCTGCAGCCTTCGCCGTCGCCGTCGCCGTCGCTGTCCTTGCTCTCTCGCACAGTCTGTCCACCCAGCCGTTCGGCGTCGTCTTATTACCTGCCCCGTCCCACGGCACCATGCTCGACAGCCAAGGGCAGGTTAAGCGTGCAACCCCCATTTCGCCATTCCGACCGACCCCGGGCCGTAGCGATACGCATCCAGTAATCCATCGTAGATGCAGGACGTCATGTCTCTCCTTCATCTATCGCCCACGCCCCCCGCCCCTCGTCTGTTGTACCCATCGGTTCCTTGCTGCAACCAGCCGAGTACAACATGACTTGGCCGCTTTGGCCGGGTCGTGCTCTGCACTACAAACACCGACACCGACACCTATTTTGCCTACTGCTGCTGCTGCTGCTGCTGCTGCTGCTGCTGCATCGCCTGATGCTCAACACTGCCAGTGCAACGCCTGTCTGGCAAACAACATGGCATATTCCCAGTGCCTCGGTTGGGGTTAGGTTGGCGTTTCAGCGAGTTGTCCTGGCAGGAGCACATGGCGGCCCTTTCCGCTGCCCATACCTCCGAAAGTGGGGCTCAGCAGACGACGCAATCGCTGCCTCCTGCGCTCTGCTGCCCATTATTATTATTATTCTTCCTCTTACCATTATTCATGCTTCCCCTTAGCTAATCACCCACTCCCCTTGAGCCTCCTCATCTTGCCCTGACCCATCTCCAACGTAGCATCCTCAGCCCGCTCCCCCACTTGCAACGTCCAAGCTGCCATCCGTGCGGATTGACCCCCATGTTCGAACGTGGGTAAAGAAAATAAAAAGGCCCGTATAGCTGGGTCCAACGCAACCCCCCTAAAATGACGCGCTGGAACTCATTCCACGAGCGTCAGAACTCATCGCGCTCAGACACGCAACTGTCGTGACCTGGACCCGCCCCGAGATGGGATCATCCTATCGTCGCCTCGTCCGTGCTGCCCGCTGCAGAGCTGGCTAGGCCACGCTCGGGAGCCCGCACCATGCACCACCACCAGCTGCCACCTCAGCCTCCACTGCATCAACGCCCAACTGTGTCTCCTCCTACACGCCTGCCACGACGGATATGCACGCGGCGTGAGACATGTCACCCAGTTGCCGAATGGGAATTGGTCCCGTCCTCCTGGTTTGGCACGCGAGACCGACATGGCGTTCCCCATTGCTTTTTCGTCCCTTGGCCAAACCCTTTGCCGCTCAAGCCTCGCCTTGCCACTCAGCCTGCCTCCTCCCCATCCCCCCCCGCAGCTTGATTGAATTCTTCCTTTTGGATGCATCCTCAACCAAAATCTGCCCATTCAACATATGCATTTCTCCCTACCCACGTCCAGCCAAAGTGGCTTGTGCGTTGCGGGGACGACGTTTGAATACGAGGCTGTTTGATGCTAAGATCAGCACGCAAAAGCAGCATGTTTCTTCACTTTTGACCCAACCCGCCTGCTTCTCCTCATCACTATCACAAACATGAATATTAGCACGGTAGCCAGCTTTCCCCCATGTCAGCCGTCCAGGAATGTACGTAGTCTACCAAGGCAACATTCGTAGGAAAGTAGCCATCTGTCTCACCCCTCATCAAACTCTCAAGTAGCTCTCGTACATTGCTATCAAGTAATTCCATGCTCAAGGTCATTTCTCCATCTTCTCTTGTCTCTGTTGCTCCCGTCTCTTACTCTTACTCTCCTCACCGTGACTTTCAACATGTAGAACATGAACAATCTGTACCTTTTGCTTCGCCTTTTTTTCCTTTTAACAAGACTCTGGGAATCACTTTCCGTTATAACAGGTGTTCTCGTTTACACCAAGCCTGGGGTTCCGCATGCCATCCCCCTATAAGGGTGAGAATGAGGGTGAAGTTGCCTCACACCAAAATCACAACCACGTGACATGAGCATATCCACGCACGCACAGTCTTCTAGTTAGCGGCGGCGCACTGTGAGTATATGTGTATTTCATCCTGATATCACTGTTCATTGGATATGCTGGGCTTATCTGGGCAGTGATGGCATGGCCGTGTGTCGTTGCCTTCACACGCTGCGCAACTGCCTTATTTATCTACAAAATTCGCCCTACTCGACCCCACCACAACACAACCGCACAATCCACCTTCAATCAAACTCGCTTCATTGGAGAGTTTTTTTCTATCATCAGACTGTAAGTCATTCGACAGCACGGGCTTTTGCTCAGCTAACATGCGCATGCAGCTGCGCTTGCACTTTACAAGTGACGTGCTGTCGTGGCAGTCAGCACAGCAAACGCAAGTGACTGCTTCGATCATCATATTTCCTAGAGCCAGCAAGGTATGTTGCTCGTAGCATGCAAGTAAATTGCTGTATGCTAATCAGAGCGTGTCTAGTGTCATCGTCAAAGATGGCGTCTGCGCAGCCGTACAGCGGCCCAAAAGCTCTTGGTTACTCCAAGTACGCTCCGCAGTCCATGAAATTCCCGTTTGTGGCCCCGTTCGCAAGCTCTTCGACTGCCTCCACTAGTCCTACAGCCGACAATGTCATCGCTACAAAGGAACAGATCGCTGCTTCAAACACAAACTCCCAGGTTGCCGACGACATCGCCCAGCACAACCCCGATGTAGAGCTCGCCCTCGCCCAGGATACTATCTTCAGGAAGGAAGTCGAACAGCATGAGGCGAAACTCTCCAGCACCATCTCAGATAAAGTCGTCAACACGCGTCGGCTGCTTGAGTTGATGCGTAAAGCGTGTCCAGAGGCCACCACCGCGACCATCGATGCTCTGTGGGTTGAGTTGGAGGACTTGTTCGCAGCAGCGAACCGTTCAAAGACTGCACTTGCCGGGTTCCTCGAGAAACAGCGCGACAACTTGGGCCTGTACCACGCTTCGATGATGAACGAGACTATCCGAGAGACACAGGATGAGCTGAACATTGCGCACAAAAAGGTTGGTCACTTGCACGATCAGCATATGTTTCTGGGAGTTTAGCTAACTTGCAACACTGCAGGTCAACATCCAGCATAGTTTGATCCTTCAGCACCAGGAAGCGTTTCAAAACCACAAGGCTCAGACCGAGAGCAAACTGAAAGATGTAGAGTCCCTCAAGGACCGTACTTCACGTCTTATCCTTGAGAAAGGCAACCTTCGCACCGAACTCGACGAATGCTTACAGCAGCTGGAGCAAGAGCGTTCCCAGATTGCCAAGTACGCCCTTGAGACTGAGAGCGTTCAGAAGGAGTTTGATATGCTTGTGGGCTCTAACAAGCAGCTCAACGATGAGGTCAACACTCTACGCAAGAAGCTCGAAGACGTCCATGGAAAGCAGGATGCTACAGAGCAGGAGATCGCCGATCGCTTCTCTGCGAGGCTAAAGTCAAGCGCTGACTCGTTGGCGAAAGAGACTGATAAGATTGATGCCCTCAACGCCATGGTATTCCAACTGAAGGAAGCTGGGAACACCGCCCGTCTCAACATCGATAAGGCAGAGAAAGAAAATGCAGCGCTGCAAGCCAAGTACAACATCCAGTCAGCCGAGCACGACAAGGCATTCACGGTATGTTGCTGTATGCATGAATATACCACATACATCAGAGACTAACGGCTACGCAGAAGCTCAATGAACAAACTAAGCAGATGGAGGACTTGAAAATCAACATCGACCGCCTCCAGAAAGATAATTCCGAACTCAAGCAGCGTCTGGCCAAGCTTGCTGATCTTGAGAAAGAAGTCATCGAACTGCAGCAAGCAAAGGCTACTCTGTTGGAGCAGATCGAGACCCTCGCCTCGAAGAAGGAGGCTGCGATTGTTGCAGAACGTCAGGCTCGATCGACAGTTGAAGATACTCTCTACGAAAACAAGACCCTGCAGAAGACAATTGATGATCTGAAAGCGGAGCACAGCATGGTTGCCGGCAAGTTGAAGGACAATGTCGAGACTCTTCAGCGTGTCAGTTCGGAGAACGTTGAACTGAAGACTGCCATCGATGAGCTCAAAGCCGCCCGTAGCACGTCAACCGGTAGTAGCGGTTCCTCCAACCCCAACCTTGAGGAGAAGATGCGTATTCAAGACCAGAAGATTCGCGAGCTCGAGCACAATGTGGAGGAGTGGACTGAACTTGCCCATGTAAGCAACATAACACACTACCTTTTATGAATGGGTTCAACGTGCTAATCAAAATCAGCGCTCCTACGCAGAGTACAGGGAACTGCTTCCGCTATCCAAGCAAGCTGAGCATTATCGCCAGGAGGCTCTCAACAAAAACGACGTTGTCAAGAGCCTGGAACTCCAGCTCGCCGAAGCCAAGGCTTTGCAGTCGACTGATGGAGCGACTAATGGCGGTGACACGCGCTACTGGAAGTCCAAGTACGAGCAACTTCTGGCCACCATCGACACTTGAACTGGAGATGAGTCTCAGGACTGGATGCATAGGTGATGGAAAGGCAGAAGCATTCAGGGTGAGATGTACATGGCTTGGTACTTGAACATGACCGCTCTATGGGCACATGGCTGGCACATCGTAGGTGCTATATTAATGATACACTTTAATGCCAAAATGCCCGGATTTAACCTTTACTCATGCACCGTTCTTGTAACTTGATCCTCCAGCCTTTAGATCAAAGTCTATGAGCTCATCTAAGCCACAGACCTGGAATAGTTCGCGCGGACCATAACGCTTCCCATCCTCCTCGACGCTTTGCACGCTACCGAGCTGCATCATCTGCCGCACTGCCTTCCTAACCGCAGGATAAACTACCTCGCACGCCAGCAGCGGAAAGATGGCAATCTTATACCCCAGCTCCTTGCACTGCTCGACGGAAAAATCGGGCGACACCCCCGCCGGCACATTATTGAACAAACACGGCGTAGGCGCCAGATCCACACAAATCCTCCTCGCATCCTCAACACTCGTTACGCCCTCTAGAAAGGCGACATCGGCGCCTTCCTTGACGGCCGCCTTGAGCCTATTAGCCGCCTCATCGTAGCCCCTACTCTGCAACGCATCCGTCCTTGCAATGATGACGATATCGCCACCCGCCCTCTCCCTGGCCAGCCGCGCAGCCCGGATCCGGGCACAGTACTCGTCCAGGTCAACGAGCTGCTTGCCCTGCAGGTGGCCGCAGCGCTTGTTGATGGGCTGGTCTTCGAGGTGCAGTCCTGCGACGCCGGCGCGCATGTACGCCGTTACCGTGCGGCCGACCATTACAGGGCCGCCGTAGCCCGTATCCGCGTCTGCGATGAGGGGCGTCGTGGGCGAGAGCGAGGCGAGCATTGTAGCGTTTTGGAGCATATCGGTTTGTGTGGCGAGGCCCATGTCGGCGACGCCGAGGCGCGACATTGTTGTTCCTGCGCCCGTCTGTGGGAGGGGGGTTGTGGGAGGTTAGAGAGGAGGGTTGAAGTATGATTAATGCAGGTTTTGATGATGATTATTTTTTTGGTTGGATGTTGTACTTTTCTCTCTTCTCTTCTCTTCTCTTCGCTTCTCGTTACGGGTTTGGGGGGGGAAAAAAGGGAAACTCACCATGTATAAGCAGTCGACGCCCTCTTGCAATGCTATCCTCGCTGTAAACCCATCGTAGACACCAGGACAAGTGATGAACTTGTCTGGATCTGCGAGCATGGCCCGGAGTTTCTGCACTGCGGTCATGTTGAGGTTGCCGCTGGTGCCGTTTGATGGCGGCGGTGGTGGTGGTGGTGATGTGTTGTCTCCCATCCTTTTTCCTTCTTCTTCTTCTTTTGTTCAATTTATCCTTTGACTACCAGTACGATAACAATTTCCAGTCGCGATATCCTGTCTTCTTGCAAAGAAACGTTGATACCTCACAAGTCAAATCCGAGGCTTGTGTTCTTTTTTGCTGACTGCGTATTATATATATATATATATATATATA